>VWZT01010892.1:99553-150274 GCA_013397055.1 Pachycephala philippinensis | reverse complement strand
AGATATTTATATACATTGATAAGGCCCCCTCTCAGTCGTCTCTTCTCGAAGCTTAACAAGCCCAGCTCGCTGAGCCTTTCCTTATGAAAGAGATGCTCGCTCCACTTCCTTAAACATCTTTGTTGCCCTCCGCTGGACCCGCTGCAGAAGTTTCGTGTCTCTCTCGTACTGAGTAGCCTAGGACTGATCACAGTACTTCAAAAAGTATAAGTAAATAAATAAATGGATAAATAGTGAGAAAGGCCTGGGCCCGGCCGGGGTCGGGTGCCTGCGGTGCCGCTTCCCGGGGCGAGCGGGTCGGGCGCGGCGCGCAGAGCCGAGCGCAGAGCCGAGCGCGGCCGCTGGGGGCGCAGCGCNAGGAGATCCTGGCGGCCAAGCCCTGGACCAAGGAGTGAGTGGGAGAGGGGCGGCGGGCCGGGCGGGCGGGCGGTGAGGACCGGCCTGATCTGATGGCTCTGCCTTCCCTTCCGCGGCCTCTGCGATGTTGCAGCCACCATTACTTCAAGTACTGCAAGATCTCAGCGCTGGCGCTGCTGAAGATGGTGATGCACGCCAGGTCCGGCGGCAACCTGGAGGTGATGGGGCTCATGCTGGGCAAGGTGGACGGGGAGACCATGATCATCATGGACAGCTTCGCCCTGCCTGTGGAGGGCACCGAGACCCGCGTCAACGCGCAGGCCGCCGCCTACGAGTACATGGCTGCCTACATCGAGAACGCCAAGCAGGTGAGGAGAGGTGGCAGGGGTGTCTGACCGCCTCCGTGGAGATCCTGTGCCTCTTGTGAGCTACAGGAACATACTCGGGGGGTTGCAGGCTTCCCTTCTCCCTCAGCGATAAAGCGCCCGCCCCGTTGTCCTGTCTCTACTCAAACATGACAGTAAGAACTGTGTCAGCAGCAGGGAACGCAGGGCCCTGTAAACATTTTCACATATATATTTCCCTGACTTACAGTAGGTCATCAAAGGTTGGACACAATGATCGTGGAGGTCTTTTCCAACCTTAATGATTCTATGAAAAGTAGTGCATTCTCCTTCCCTTTGTAAATTATTTTCATTGCTGAGGAAGTGTTTTTATGGCTGCAGCTGCTGGCTGTGTGAAGGAGTGTGTTTCTAAAATAACTGATACTTCTTTCTAAAAACAGTGTGCAAAATTAAATATATGTGTGCATTGGACATACTTAGTATTTGTAGGTCAGGATTATGACATTAATTTTTACCTTCTTCTGAGGTCTTACTGTATAGTATGGTGCTCTTTTCCATAAAATAAAAAAGACATATTTGTGAAGAAAATGACAGTGAAGGAATAAGAAAGTTTCTGTGCAACTTAATTATTCATATTTATCATTTGGAAATTTAGGTGAAGAGACTCACTTGTCGGTTTCCCATCTTTGTCACTTTCTATTCAGAGATCCATGTCATATTAAAGCTGACTATACAGTAAAGTTCTCATGTGCAGAAGGGTAACAGAAACACAACCTGCTCTGTGGCTGAAGTGGAAACCAGCACAGCACATCAGAGCACTTGCTGATGTGCTTCTTCCAATACAGGACAATCCTACACAACAAGTAACAGTTGAAATAACTTTAACTCTTCAGGCTCAAACGGTTTTGAGACCCAGTCGACCCTTTGATATTTAAACCAGCTAAGATTAAAAGCCCCTTACTTACTAAGTGGATGTAACAGGAGTATTTGGGTTATTTTGGAGAGTTGTACTTATATTCACAGCCTTACACGCAGTTGGGGATACTGAAATGGATGTGCATTAGGCTGAATCATAACATCAGCAAAGAGTAAACATAATGCAGAAATAGTTATGTTCTGGGACTTTTTAAAATAATTCCTCCCTGTGAGAAAATTTAGAAATAATTAATCTAGTTTGTGTTATCTGAAAGCAATGTCATGATGCTAATACTCTTGTTGCAAAAAGTAGGTAACTTAAAGAGATGTCTTTGCCTAGAGATACAGTCATACTATCTTTGAATAAAGATATATTCATACAATCCCATTCTTAGGTAGAAATACTGAATTTTAAAATAGTAAGCATATAGCATAAAATTATAAACAGCTTGTCTTGTGTTTAAAACAGTCCAGGTTTCTGTAGGAGTTCTTATGTGATAGGAAATGTTTTTTTCCTGTTGTTTATGTTGTTCAGTTTTGTCTGTAGTTGGTTTTACAATTTTGAAACTGAACTTGTGTGCAAATAAAATAACCAAGCTTTCCTGGTGCTCTGGAGGAGTTTTCATGCTGGCTGTTTCATATTTGATTTTGGCAAGCACTTGTTCCTGGAATAGTTCTGTTTATCATTAGGTTGCTAGTTAATATATCCCTCTATGTAAGTGCTTTATAGATGCTGATGTTCCAGTTACTTAGTTCTCCATGGACAGGATCTAGTCTTAAGGTAGCCAAATGTGTTATTTGGCTTTGAAAAATAACACACATTCTTTAGTGTTTTGTTTGTCTCTCTCATGGGAGTTGTAAAGAAAATACAAATATTATTCACCAGTTAAAAAATAAAGTAGGCAGTTTGTGTGTTCTGTCTCATCGTAACTGGAGCAGCCAGTAAACAATTCCTTAGAGAGGATCACAAAAATTAGATAGATTCATTAGGTGTTTATTCTCTTGGGGTTTTTTGGCTTTGCTCCTTTCTCCTCCAGTATTTTTAGAGATAGCCAGGTGTGTTATTTGGAAACTCGTATTTTGAGGTTTTATCTGATAACAAGTTGTCAAAATTTCATCTTTTGGCTTTTAACCCTGGCTCCGGGCAATAATTTCTGTCACTTCTGGTGTTTGAAAACATGCCTTTGAAGTTATTTTTTAAACCTACCACTAATCTAATAGTATATGCCTGTGAGATATGTTACCATACTAAATAATTCATTCTCTGCTGATGTTCCCTACATTATATGAGATTATATATACTTGTGTTACATCCCTAAGAAATTTCTCAGCCCTGCTGAGGAGCCCCGGCTGTGTGGAACCTCTTCTGTAGTTCAGGTGTCACTGAAGAAGGAGCTCCAGGCTCCTTGAAGGCCTTCGTTGTGTGGCAGCAGCTGTAGCAGAGAATGCCAGTACTACACGTTGTACTGTTTCTAGGGAATAGTTTAATTCAGCACGAGTGGAAATTCCTGTTTATCCTGCCGGGCCTTGCAGTGTGCTGGAAGTGCCGCTGGAGGGCAGCCGGTGCTTTGGGAATGGTGCTAAACGCTGGGGCTGTTTCCCTTCCCTGCTCTTGCTCAGGTCGGACGGCTGGAAAATGCCATCGGTTGGTACCACAGTCACCCCGGCTACGGCTGCTGGCTCTCGGGCATCGATGTCAGCACCCAGATGCTTAATCAGCAATTTCAGGAACCCTTCGTAGCAGTGGTTGTAAGTACTGGCTGATGGGTGATAACACTGCATAGCAAATCTTGCTCAGGGGGGAATACTTTTTGGATTTCTGTCTGTTAGTATTCTAGTAGTGTGTGCTTTGCATGATGGAAGTGTTAGATCCACAGTTTAAACTGGTGCCACTCCTTTAGTTTTGCTGGCCCCATGCTGGCCAAACCAGTAGTGTTGCTTGCCTAGACCATTTTCACTGCATTGTTTCAGTCGTGGTATAGTTCTTAAGCATAAGGGGTTTTTAAGTATTTTGGAAATAAGGAAAATTAGTTTGAAAAAATGATCCACTGAAGGCTACTGGTATTCCCGTCTTTTCAGAGAGTCTCATACCAACAGAAAAAGTACTGTTTGTGATAGAACTAATACAATTTTCATGAATTACGTTTCTGAAATAAAATTACTAGAAACTTAATTTAAGCCTGTAATAATTAATAAAGTGTATGTAATGACTATTACCTATATTTCTACAGATTGATCCAACAAGAACAATATCTGCAGGAAAAGTAAATCTTGGAGCTTTTAGGACATATCCTAAGGTAAATAGTTACAATTATCTAGTGTGTGATCACTGAACTGTCTTTAAATAACTATGGATTGGTTCTAAAGATTACTGCAGTGATTGTCTGAGTTTGGTCTGCCATGCTGTACTGGATGTCATTGTTCATTCCAAAGGAAGATGTGCCTATACACTGGTTACTGCATGCCTTTGGATATCGATTACATTTATAAAGGTTGACTTTTAGATTGGTTTTCATAAAGTTTTGGCAGTGTCCAGTCAATTACACTGTCCAGACTGTGGAGCTGTCCCAAAATTAGGTAGCTCCATGTAGCTGTTTTTTAATGGATATAGTTGTAGGTAGCATTCATCAGAATACTTTTATGTTAGTTCTTCTCTGTTTATTTTTTAGACCTAAAACCAAATGTTAATAGCATGTTTAATATGTTGTAATTTGCTTTTAATTTTTAAAAAGGAAAGTTCAAAACTACCTACTTAACTTCTTCAAATAAATATGAATCTTCACAAACTAATGTACAAAAAAGTTAATTAAACAGTATGGGTTAGGCTTAAAACTAGAAAATCACATCAGTATTGGAGATGTAGGTCTCCAAATGAATCCTCTCATGTATACATCTGGCTGTGCTTGTTAATTTCAACCCAATAAAGCTCAGGTATATCTTTTAAATACCCAGTTATTAGTGACTCATCAAGAACTTCAGGCAGCCATCCAGTAAAACAATTACCAAAATTAATTGTTTAATAAAAATTAAATTTTGTAATTAACGAAAAGGTCTGTTAGAAGTCCAAGCATTATTTTTGTGTTGACAAAAACATGAGAGAGCTATTAGAACAGTTTGTGGTTCAGGAGAATATTCACTTCTGCGGGCAAAACAACTTCATAAATACTTTGAGAATTTTGAACAGAGAGAAGAATCCTGCATCTGAAAACCATATCACATCTGGAAAATGCACAATAGAAGCATATTTTTAGGGACTTCTCACAGTGGACTGTGGGCAGTTCTTGCTTAGTCAGTAGCTGTGAGTGGCACCAGCTTGGCTAAACAAGTAACTGAAAGTTTTAGGTATCCCTAAGGCATATCCATGGATGTTTCTTCCCTCTTCTCATGTCTCCTATCTTCACTCAAAATTTCAAAGAATAGGTAGAGAAATATTGTCTAAGAAGAAGCTTGCCCTTTCTTTGATCTAAGAAATTATCTAATCATAGCTTGCCTTGTTATTCATTTGAAAAAACTCGGCTATGACCGCTAGTTTGCTTTTGATAAACCTGCAAATGTAATGACTAGTACAGCTAGTAAAGCTAAATGTAAACCTGAGATCCAAGAATCTCAGGCTACCAAATCCAAATTTCAGGCTACCAGGGGAAATGTCATTTTCTATAGACAAAAATAAACTAGAATTGCATAAACTAGAAGTTTTTTTGTGACGTTTAGGCATTTTAAAAAGCCCCAGAATTCCAGTGTCATCTTTGCCATTTGTTAAATTTTTAGGGCTATAAACCTCCAGATGAAGGTCCCTCTGAATACCAGACTATTCCACTCAATAAAATAGAAGACTTTGGTGTACATTGTAAACAGTAAGTAACATAAAAACTGACTTTATTATTTTTTGTATGTTTGGGTTAGTGATTCAGTATGGAAAAGTAAATTTCTTGTACTGTTTCAAATCTTGAAGTTCACTGTTGCTTTAATACTCTTGTTTTTGTGCAAAAAGTGTTATGGACATTTATCAGGAGATGTTTTAAGCAAGAACTGCTGCAAAGATAAAGAGGAACCTAGTTAAAAGCTTTAGCAGTTGATTTCTGAACACCTTTAAGCAGTGATGTCTTGTTAGGGCAGGGAGGAAAGGGTCAGATGTCGATTGATCAGCGGGACTGGGGAGGCTGTAATCCCACTGCTCTTCTGAGTAGGGGCAAGTGCTGTGGAGCTCCTTTTCTTGCGTTACTGGGAGTGTTAATTTGTAACACCAGAAAAGCCTGGCTTTCCAAATAGGTGTGGTAGAATGTAAGGCTGTTTGCCTGTTTGTAACATTTACTGCTACCAAGCATTCCTAAAGGAATTATAGGTGATGTATGCAAAACTACAATCATATGTAAGTTATTACAGTATTGAAGAACCCAAGCATGGAACAGATTGTTAAGAGAATAATTAAAAACCCCTTGCAGTCTCATTAAACAGAACACAGCAGTTTGTGTGGGGATTACATATTAAATCTATATATGAATTACTTACGGAAAATTGTACAGAGATTTGGAACTGGGAGTAACTTTAAGTGCTTTGAATTTTTGAAGATATTTGCCAAGGTTTTTTTCAGTTGCATGTCCTTTGAATGTGACAGTCAAGCAAGACAGATGGAAACTTACTTTGTTTGCATGTTTGTTTTTAAAGGTATTATGCTTTAGAAGTCTCATACTTTAAATCATCTTTGGATCGTAAATTGCTTGAGCTTTTATGGAACAAGTACTGGGTGAACACTCTCAGTTCTTCTAGTTTGCTTACTGTAAGTACCACAGTTGTGTGCATTGATTCATTCAAGAGTGCTGAAAGCCAGGCCCTCTGCTGTAAAATGCTTAATAGGACCCTGATAGATATAGATCCCACATTAAGAATCTGTCAGATAAAACAAGAAAGGAAGATTTTCCTAATCATAGATACTGAAATGTTCCTGATATCTGCTCTGTAAAAGTAGAAGGTGGGAATATCACGTTTAATTTTACTGAGTTCTCTCTGTACACTTAGATTCTGTCTTACATACTGTTTAACCTTGTATCTCTGTAGAGCACTGTAATGAATAGTGCTGTTTAATAAGTAAATACTTTTTTTAAAGTAAACAATGGAACTGTTAAAACAAGGTTATGACAGAAATACTGCAGGTAGACCTTCAACGGCTGAGCATCAAAATCTTCCCTCTGCAGAAGCCAATTTTTTTTTCTCTTGGTCAAAACCAACTGAATTTTATTCTTTCATAACTTAGGGCATGGGTTGAAAGTAATAAAAAGTACCCAATTCAGGCTTTAGGGATTGAGCATTTGTTAGATATTCAGCTTCTGTTCTCTTAACCACCACTCATGTTCTGTATCACTTCAATTGCAGATATAGGTTAAAATATGCAGCACTACACTTTTTAAAACTTTTCTCAGATTTGGTTTATTTTGTGTATAAATGCTTGAATTTATAGCTTAAATTCAGTATGTTTGTTACCTTCTTTCTCCTAAGAATGCTGACTACACCACCGGCCAAGTCTTTGATTTGTCTGAAAAATTAGAACAGTCAGAAGCTCAGCTTGGAAGGGGCAGTTTCATGCTGGGTTTAGAGACTCATGACAAGAAATCAGAAGACAAACTTGCAAAAGCAACAAGAGACAGGTAAGATAACACATCCATGTGTTCTTCCCTGTAAAAAGTATTATTTGGTTTTAAACTTTTATCATGCCTGTAATTGTAACCTGACAAGATTAGAGATAAGAATGATTAGATTATGGATAGGAATGAGAGACTCCAGAAGTCACTAGTTATTTTAGTTATTTTTGAAAGTTAAAGAAAATCTTGCCTCTGTTAAACCTACAATGAATTTTTAGTTTTAGGTTTGGAATAAATTTGGAATAAATTCAGCTCTAGTTCATTAAACAAAAAATTGCCGTACAATTCCATCAGTATCCCGCAAACAAAAAAAAAGTTTTCTGTCAAATGCAAAATTGTAACCTTGCTAGAAATAAGCACATTTTTGTGGTTAATCAGGTTTAAATTAACAGTAAATAAAATTATGGTATAGAACATGATTTTAAGAACTAGTGTTAACAGTCTAGTAAGTTTAGTTTACACTTGCTTAGTACTTTAACTAACTTAAAAATTATGAACTCCTTTTTTTCATAGTTCTTAATTAATGTATCCTTTTTTTTCAGAAATGAGAGATTGGAGTTTTGTTGTTGTTTTAAGAAGTAGCTTACGAATATTATGGCCTTTATATTTAGCTACTCTGCCTGACAGCAAATAGTTGCTATTATAAGTTAATAAATTTCTTATCACTAGGTCTACGAAATTATTTCAAGGAATTTGTAATATTTTCCCTCAGTTTTCCTTACGTTTATTGGAGATCAGCTCTGTTAATTTTGAGCTTTGAAGTACACAAGCTGCTTCTCAGTAATACTCACGTCTCTTTCCCAGTAGTCTTAAGAATGATATGTGTGTTTAGACTACACCATATTAGAGTCACCATTTCTCCAAGTAAAGTCTTTTAACAGAGGGTAATAGTATCCAACAGGTCATACAGCTGGGTTGTTCAAAGACATTGCATTTGGCAGATTTCAGACTTTGAAAACCAAGAAATACTGCACTGTATATGCTGGTACAAACTCAGGTCCATCTGTCGAGAGGGCAGGACTCACCTGCACGCACCTTAGGAGTGTCCTGAGTGAGATGTAGTAATTCCATTTAATAAGGAACAATTCTGTAGAATCCCTTGGAACAAGAGTGCAAAAATTGAACAAAATCTGGGATGTTTGCATTTGTATGTTTTCAGATTTTGAGGCTTTCTGTCCTTCTTCCCCATCACTTTATCTTGATAATAGAACAGTTTCCTGGTATTCTCTCCCCGACACACCTCCATGTTAGCACAGTGTGCCATAGTGCAAAGTTTACTAAGGAACTGATTTTCGAGATACCAAAGGAGTAGTGACTTTTGTAGGTAAAAAAAAATCAAGAGACAAAAAGGAGCTCTTGTGTGAACAGAAATAACTTTATTTACATCTTTCTCACTGTGACTCAGTGAACATGTGCTTTGCCTTAATAAAGAGAGGAGTCAGCCTCTGTTGGACAATCCTGTGTTCCCCAGTAAGCAGTGGGGGAATGCAAATGTAATATGGTCATTGCTAAATAGAATCAGAGCTGCTCTTGTGCTGGTGTCTTCTGTGTGTTTGTTTCCTTCTTATGGAAAGTTAACAGCTCTTACAAGTTTTCTAACAAACATGATCGAGTTGGAGGTGGGTTGACTTTATAAAAATTGATACTCATTTATTTCAATTGCAGAATACATTTGCAGTGGAGTTAATGCTGTTGCTAGGTCATAGCAGCCAGGTTAAGTGATACCTCCCAGTTCCTGTAGGGCAATAGAATAGCAATGCTTTAAAGACATGAGAAGGATGGAGTTGCTGACAAGTTCGCATTGATTTTGATCTCTGTTTGGAATCCCATAATACTGACCACATTTTATATTCCCCTTACTCTCACATGCTTATGGTTATTCTAAGAAATAGCTCCTCCTCTGATCATCCTACTATATTATTTCTTGCAGCAGTTCTAGGTATTTTTCTTTTCTGTTTTTATTTAGTCTTCATCAGTAGTTAGTTTATAAATTGGAAGAGATTGTTTTTGTCATGAATTCTGCTTTCCTGTGCAACAAAGGCTGCCATAGTTCCCAAAATGGACTGTAACACTTCTACACATGCATGTTTTTCTTCAATTATTGATCTTGCCTAAGAGAAAAGACAATACAAGACCTATGCAGACATAGAACAATTAATTTAGTGTCACCTAAATTAGTTTGAAGAAATAAGGTTGCAACGTTTACTAAAGGATTGTTGGACATAGCTGTTTTAGGAAAACAGTGCTGTGAAGCATTAGCATAAAGGTGCTTACGCTGGGCTGTATGATAACTTCTGTTACTGTCCATGCACATCTCTAAGCCATTTTCTGAGGGAACATATGCATTAGCCAAATTGTGCTCCAAGTCAGCTTCCTTTCCCTAGGATTCCTTTATCTGTCTAGTAGTAATTTGTCCCTATTCTCCATGCCTTCAGTCCTGATTCATCTTTTGCATTTGTATATTCTGTAGTTTGACACTACATTGCCCTAAGGCAGACACTGGGGAAAACCTGGATCAATAAGAATCCTCTCAGCTGTTCAGGGGTTTTGCACATTACATATTTTGACCAATAACTAATTTCTTCTATAAATTCTTCCTTTAATGTTCCCTGTAAAGTTTCTCAGGGGAACTCTGATTACTGTGCACTACTGTCCTGGGCTTGGGCAAGGGAGATAAGGTAGAGAACAGTAAGAGCCTGCAGGTATTGATAACACTAACTGATAGCTCCATTCACCTAAGGATTTTTTTTTTTTATTTTTTGGTTCAGATGACCACAGAGCCCACTTGGTATTGTTAATGTAAGATGTCCTAAACTGCAAGACAAAGAAGTTTTCTGGAATTGGTCTTTGTGTGTACAGTCAGTTTGCTTTTTAAGTAACAAAAAGGTATTGGCAACAATGGCTAAATTGCTGTGTGTGACTGTTCCTTTCTGGACAGTTTTTAAGATTCATGGGGTTATGGGCACCCTGAACTTCCAAAACAGCTGGATATCTTCAAGGAAAATGACAGTTCAGTTCAGTTTTTGTCCAACATTGAATTTATGCTTGTTTTTCAGCTGCAAGACCACCATAGAAGCTATACATGGATTGATGTCTCAGGTTATTAAGGATAAACTTTTCAATCAAATTAATATAGCTTGAAGTGCATCACCAGCTGATACGGATCTCCAAAGCAGAAAATATCATAGTTTCTTTTGCTTGGACTTGTTCAATTTGGGAAATAAAGCTGAAGTGGAAAATTATTCATTTAATTTGTAGTACTTTAATATTTCCCACCTGTCTGACCAGTTTTAAAGAACAAAATGTTCCAAAATGTAGTGCAACTTTTTGTTCTTTATCATAAAACCAGTTTTCAGAATTGTTCCAAAGGAAAATAAATGTGACTTACTGGATTTTGCTCTTAGATATTTATCTCTATTATCCAACTGCAATAAAAGAATTTTGAAACTAAATGTGCATTTTGGGCCTTGATACTTTTGGCAAACGTTTATCTTCTCTTACCCTATTTCTTATTGTTCTGTAGAAAAGTTCTGTCTACTCAGTTAGGTTAGATAGGCAGTATAAGAAGTTTGTTTCTCAGATTTTAGTATCTGTGCTTAATTTTAATTGAAATCCCACTTGTTTATCTTTTAACAGGTTATTAAATCTAATGGAGCCTTTCCTGATTCAGGTTTACCGGTCCAGCCAGAAATGGTTTCTTTTCACAGTAATGAAACATTTATGCATGGTACAACAGTATTTTGTTTATAGCTTCATGCTCATGATAGACATTTTGTATTTCTACATAATCAACAATTGATCAGTTCTGCAGTGAAACTTGTAATATGGTTATATACCATTATGTTTCCTCCTACTCACCTTCTATTGCTTCTCATAGTCACTTGTTGCATACAAAGGAACAAAATGAAAAATCACCTTTGAAATACACATTAGGCTAATTTCAGGCCACAGATACTAACTGCATTAATCATAATTTCTGGCTTACAACACGGTGCTGCTGCAGGGCTGATCTAAGTTTGTTTTGGAGGCTTTCATACTGCGTTTCAATAATACAAGATGTTTGGATTCCTTTTAAGTTTTCGTCCGTAATCCTGAGTTTCCTGGGGGTTTTGGAATGTTTACTTTTGGGATAATTTATGCTTTATACAATATGCCATTATACTTTATACCTTAAGTAACTGATACTCCTTTTCAGCCTTAGCTCTGCCTTGATGTGGGTTTTGTTTTTGTTTTGGTCTGGAAATTTTAATAGCTATTACTCATTTAGGCCTTTTCATCCAAACAGATTCCAGTGCATTTGAAGTTAAGATGCAAGTTATACAATGAAAATTTGTAATTCAGCAGGGAAATGCAGATACCCTGAAGCAGAAGTTCATCAAGAGTTTTAAAGCAGCAGCATCCAACTCTATAGGAAAAATATGTTTAATCGTAGCTAGTAAATTGGAGATAATTATCAGAGATGTGCAGTTTGATAGAGGAACAGTTTCATTCTTCTTTCAGCATGATAGTGATGGTGGGGAGAAGAAAGCTGTGTTATTTTAATAGTCAAAGCTGTTTATTTTCTTGGAAATTGCACCAGTAGACTTCTGTACAAATAAGCACAGTACGTAAGTACAAAGCAGTTTCTTTTAAGTTCAAGGAAGACACAACAAGTGTACCTGGCCAGTAACTTCTTACTTAATTTTCTTCAACAGATGTTTGAGGCTTTAAATTTAGCACACAACCATTGTCCCGGTCAAAGTGTGTTTATGCAAAGAAGTACCCTGCTTTTTGTGAGATAGGTTATATTTCCTAATAGGTATTTCCATTGCTACTTCATAGAATTCTCTTTGCATAACATGATCCAAAAGTTTTGCACATCTTGTGTCTACCTAAAATATAAAATAACAGTTTAATCTCATACTAGTCAATGACTATTTAAACTGTCTTTGTTTGTGATAGCAGTGAACTGAATTTTTTTGCATGTAGGCTCCCACCCAATGTTATGTAGTCCCAGATGGCCTAATTTAAAATACCAAGTTGTTTTATAAACTATAGCAATATGATGCTGATGTTTTAATGCTCATGTGAAGAGTTGTGCATTGAGTTTCGTGTCCTGTTACTTGCTGAGCATATGATGTTACAACTCAGTTTAAAACTATACATGTACTGGGGCTGTACCTGTGGCCTGCATAGGATCCTTTCTGCAGTGTTCAGGAACCAGAATAACAGGGCCTTTTTCTTTGATCAGCCATTTTTAATGCTAGCATTATTCCAAATCCTGAGATCAGAATTCCACGCATTGAAGATCATTACCACAAAGGAGTCGTCCCCATCCACACACAAATAAGTGTACTCTGAACAATGGAGAATCATTAATGGATAGATGCCTTAATTCTGCCAAGCAGTTGTGGGACTTCAAAAATACAAGTAATAATGGTATTCTTGAACACAATACATGCGGTGTACCAGCAAATACATCAATTTATTCTTCCCCATCTGCACCCACTTTTTATTTAGAAATTAGTTTATGCAAATGAGTGCCACATATCAGGTAGCTGACAGCTGAAGTAACGCAGTAAATACTAAAGCACATACAAATGGTAAGATTTTTTGAGACAAGCATGCATTCCAAAATACTGAGTGCCTTTTACATTTCAATAAATAAAAATCTTAATGAACACAAATAATTTCTTCATCTAACAGTATTTGTCAACATATTAAAATCACAGAATGCTGAAAAAGCTGAATTGTGTTTGAACTTCTTCCCTATCCTGTTGGGTTTTTTTTTTTTTTTTGAAGCATACCTGTATGCTCACCTTTCTCATGTATGCAAATTGCATTTTTAAATAATTTATACATGCTAATATCACCAAAATCCAAAGAAATATGTGCATATTTGTGACAAATACAAAGGAGTAAGGTGTAATTCCTGGTAGAGTACTGGTTTGCCTTATTGTGAGCAGGCTCAAAGAAGGCCCATTCAGATTTATTCTGTGATTACCAGGACAAAGATTCTTCATTATCCTATCAGATCTGCCTCTCCTTTGAAATGCCCTTCAAATGTTTGGTAAGGAATGGACTGACAGCTCCTGTAAATTAATTTTATTGCCTGAAGAGTGTGTGGTTGGGCTTCTGTTGCAACACGAATAAGAAAAAAGACACAATGTTTCTTGCATTTTTTATTTTTAAATTTACTGCATGGAGTAATGCAGCTGTGAGAGATTGGCTTCTATTTCTGTTTCCCTGTTGTCCTGTCCTCCAGCCTACATAAAATGCAAGTAGGCAAGAGAAGGTGAGGGGGTATGGGAAATGCCCTGCTGATGGACCATCTCTAAAGGCAGCTCTAGGAGTGCTGCTGAGGGAGAGCACCTAAAACTGGCCACGTTTTTACCTGTTTTGAATGGATCTAGTAGCTGTCTAGAGTATTTCTAGTTCTAATAGCATGGCATGGGGTGATCAACAGTTTTGTTTGCTTTACCCTCCACTTTTATGTTTATTAGCTTTCATCATATTGTCACCTCAGCCTTCTCTCTCAGTTGGGAAGTTTCAGCTTTTTCATGCTGTTATCAAGCTGCCACTTTACCCACTTGATAATTTTAGTTGCCCTCCATACACCCCACATCCTACTTTGGCCTTGACACACAGAGCCCAGACCTGCACTGTACTCAAGATCTGGGTGCACCAAAGTTTTAGAGAGAGGCAAAATAGTTCCCCCTCATTTCCTTTTCTCCCTTGTAAAAAGCTAATTAGGTGATCAGGCTATTAGGGTAAATTCGTTTGTAAATATGTCTGCATCCAGCAGCTCCCATTTGTACCCTGAAGCACACCGATTTTCAAAACCTCATCACTTAGTCTGAAGGAAAATGGGAGTTAGTAAATGTTAAGTGTTTGCCTAGATGTCTTATATTAGATATCTACTGGAGACTGAGCCTTTCTGAAGCATTATGCTAAATGGGAATTTAAAATAATAAGGTCAGTACACTGAAGAAAGACAAATTTTAGAAAATGTTTCAGTCCCAAAAACTCTGGCACCATTAGCCAAAGGTATCTGGATTTTGTCACAAACTCTGTAATCTTTACTCTTACAAGCAGCCTCACTGAAGTCAAGAAATATTTTTGCTTCAGAAAAAGCTAATAAAAAGGCTGACCTTAAGCTTTTGCTTTTGAGCAGCGTCACAAGTTCTTCAGTTGCTCCTTACCTCACATTCATGCCAGGTCAGAAGAAATATTCCTTGATCTTTTAATAAATTATCTTTGATTCTAGTACTGGAATAACAGGCAACTGTGACCTGGTTACAAGAGCTCTGTTCACCATCTATCTTTGGTATTCCTTGAAAAACTCACCTTCCCCCAAAAAGTCCCTGTTCAGACCCTATTTGACAAGGGACTCATTTTCCGTGCTTTTGGTAGCAGTGTGTGCACATGTGCTCAGATTAAATAGAATGAGCTCATTTAAACCTGATATTTAGTAAATGAAGCATAATGTTCTTGCATTTCTGTCAGTTGTGCCCTTATAAAGTTTTGACTGCAGCTGGTTTTGGATATTTTGATTTTACCTTAACTTGTCCAGTGTTTCATGAAACTTCAGTGTGGCAGCTGTAGTTGCTTTAGAAAGTATAAAGTTGCTATGAACTTGGGTACAGGATCACAGCATAGTACATTGCCCCAAGACATGCAGTGTTTCTATAGTAGTCCTCCATTTATTATGAACTGTAATGCAAGTTGATTATTTAATGTTGATTATGAAAAATGGAAGAATCCAAGCTGTAAAGCTAATTGCTGACATGTTACTATTTTGTTTATAAGGTTAAAAACATAGTCAATATAATTAAACATTACTCACCTTACTTATCTTCTCCCTTTTGTTAAATTTTGGATTTTTTTTTTTCTATTTTAAGTCAGTGTTTTAAAGTAAGCTTGATATGTTACTTTCTCTTAGATAAATATGCTATTGATTTTATCTATTTTTATGGCTGTGCCCCAAAAATTGGACTCTCATTATACCACTAAATATTCTTCACTGAGAGGGGTCAAGCACTGGAACAGGTTTCCCGGGGAAGTGGTTGAGTCACCATCAGTGGAGGTCTTTAAAAGACGTGTCTATGTGGCACTTAGGGACATGGTTTAGTGGTGGCCTTGGCAGTGCTAAGGCAATGGTTGGACTTGATGATCTTTCCAACCTTAAGGATACTATGGTTCTATTCTATTTAAAGTCTTTATTGAAATCCCAATATAAAGTATTTTGTATATCATATCATAAACTAGGTTAACATAAAATTATATAAAAAATACTTTAAAAAGTAAAAGAACAGAAAAAATGTAAATACTACAGAGCTGAGTTAGCATCATTTTAGGGTGCAAGTCTCTAAGAGATGAAAATTATTAAAATATGGGGTGATAAAATATAAGATTAATTGCATGCACATAGAACTTTTTTCATGTGTCAAGATTTGAAGAACTGACATCAGAGAGTATCCAGTTAGTTGAAAGATTTTTCTGGAGCTAAAAACAATTATGCTAAACCTTTAAGGAATTAATGAAGTATCTTGTTCCTCAGGGTGTATTTTTATGAGCTGTAGTTTTACTTTTCAGAGCCTCAGAATAATATCCACAAGGAAATATGTAATTTAGGAAAGTTAATTTTGACCCTCAGATGAAACCTCTAACATATGAAATATTTGCTGTGACGTTTGGTTTGTTTTTAATTATGAAAAATTGCTTCATACAGGGCTTTCTGAAAACTACAGTATTCTGGGAAGTAGCATGGTCCAGTGGATAGGTCACAGGACTGCATCTCAGGAGAATGGGGTTTTCTTCCTGGCTTTTCAAAAACCAGGAGTGCATAAACTTTAGCAAGGCATTTTTGCCAGAGCTAGTGTCTGTTTCCCTCTATGAAATAAGAAGATTGATCATTAGTCTTTTAAAAATACAGATGATTAAGCATAACCCAACTATTATTGGGTTTATGCACTAAAGGTCATCATTACGTCTCTAGCTTGTCAGACATTACCACCTTAAATAACAATTTGTAGTATTGCTGTTAGCAGAGAATGTTTACTCTGTTTTGCATAGTTTGTCTCTTTAGATCATCACAGATAGGAAATGGCTAAGCCCTTTGAGGGGATTATAAATGTATTGTTTTCAGAACTCTTCATTTTCAACAGAAACATGTATTCAACTCCTATGTAAATTTGTCCATCATTTCCTGTGTGAATTTCTGCTTGCTCTAGCCCAGATTATCTTAGGGCTTATGTGCAACTGCAGTGGCATTACTTTATTATAAAAGGAAATTAATTTATGTGCCTACATCTAATGGCATGCAATCTTCAGTAATTACAACCATCTGAACTTTCTTCTCCAGATGAAGACAAGTTGCATTCACATAATTTGAAGCTAGAATTAAGCTTAGATTTTAAATCTGTTTCTAAGGGAGGCATTTTCTGTCTGAGTTCTACAAAGCTGGAGATATACCTAGAGAAAATGGCAGATACGGTCTCAACTTAAACAAGATGTATGTATTCTGTATGGTGATACAAACTCCAAACTAGCTCCTCATTATTCCAAATTTGTGTGGAAGTTCTTCCTTTTCCAGTTTAAAAATTCTTCTTAGGACATCTAAGTAAAACTGTGAGAGTAGTAAAAATGGTTTAACACAAGTATTTATGTAAATCATCAGCTGGGGACAAATAACATGTAAATAACATCTTACACCTATTTAAGAATAAAGAATGACTGTGTGAATACTCAGAAATCTATACAATGTTTGACAAAATCATGCTGAGATACCAGTACATCTTTGGACTGCTTCTGAAACATAGCAGCATATCATAATTTTTACTTTCTATTCTTAATTCATCTGTCAAACTTCATTACAAGATTTAAGCTGTTATCTCCTCCATGGTGAAAACCTAGTGTTTTGAATTATTTCTTATCACTCATCTTTGGAGACAGGATTTTGCATTTCCCAAATCTACACTGTCATCTCTGCTGGAGGTAAGATACAATGTTCATTTAAACAAAAAAACCAAAAAAACAAACACTATAAAGAGAAAATGTTTGTCCTAACAAACAAGTAGTTTTCTAAAAATTTCACTTTTTTTTTCCAGGCTCCAGCGGATTTTAATGCTGCAGATCTGAGATGTCATTTCATTGTCATTGTTGACTGAGGTGCTCCAATCCCATGCTTAATTGTTCTGATCATGTTGAAGACGTCCATCCATGTCAGTGAGATGAAATTCACTGTAGTAGTACATTGCATAAATAGAAGCAGCTCTCTAAAGCTTCCACTTACTTGTTTTAAGTTAAGAGTTTTGCTTGCCCCAGCCTGCATACTGGTTGGGCTGCACAAAACAGACTTGAGAAACTTAACAACTTGTGAGGTTATAGTAGTTGTAACTGGGCAATCATGGTTTAATAGGATAAAAACTTTTATTTTATTTGAAGTCCTAGAAGAACCAAATGAAACAAATACAGATCTTAACTTCAGACTGAACTTGCTCTATAGAAAGGCATTCTCTTTAAAGGCAGTTGAACTTTCTCTTTATGTTTGGTTGTTGTGTTTTGGAGTTTTTTAATTATAGTCATTTCAAGGAATTTGTTTACTCCTCATAAACATTAAAGCCTTTCACTTATCTCTGAAATCCTTTGACGAAGTTGTCCTGCTGTGAAGAGCACCAGGTTTTGCTTCTAATAGGAAAAAAGATGTGAAGATCTCTTGTCTGTGTCACTACACAAAATGAGCCAAAGAATTGAACTGTGGCCTCTGTCAATGCTGTATGTTCTTTTGTCTGCAATGCTTCTCTATTAAAGATTTATTTTTCTTCTAACATGGTTTGTTAGCTTTCTAAAAGGAGATCTAAGGATGTGAATTAATCTTGCAGAAGGAATGCAACATGAAATGTAGACTTTTCTCCTGTTCTGAACTTACAGCAAACCTTTGCAGAGGGCTCAGTATTGTTGCTAAATAAATGCAGAACCACAGTACTGTGCATGACAAATAGGGAAAGCAGGGGGATGTGTAAGTGTTCTTTGCGTTAGGAAAAAGATACTGTGGTCAATGACATCTTGCATATAAGTAAAACAAGAAAGTAACCTATGCCCTGTAATAAAATTTAAATAATTTCAAGCCAAAAGAGTATAAAATTCCACTCTTTTCTCCCCACCTTTCTTAGGATGTGGGAACAAAATGCTGTGTGTTCTTGTTATGAGATGGGAGTTTGAGATGGTGGCTTCAGGTCTGCAGACAAAAGTGTTCAAACACATAAAGTGTGCGTAGGATGATAACACTGCTAATTCTCCATTTTTATAGGTACTTGTATCATTTTGTCATTTAGAGGTCTGAGTTTGATGATTCGTAACATCTGTTGGTCCAAAATGAATTTGTACTCAGTACAAATTTAGAAGCCGAGGTCTTGAGCATCAATAATCAACTTCTTGTTTTACGGTAGACTTTTTTGTCTGAAAAGAATGTGCTAGCTAAGGAATAGAAGATGCAGCAGCCAAACATTCATGAAACATTCATGAAACATTGATGACTTTATTCCATTTATTAGTGTTAGGGCTGAATGGGCTTTACACAGCCACAGATATCGGTATTGGGACCAATCAGTTTAACATCTTTGCTGCTGACCTGGACAGTAGGATTGAGTGTACCCTCAGCAAGTTTACTGACAACATCAAGCTGTGTGGTGTGGTCAACATGCTGGACAGGAGAGATACCATCCAGAGGGACTCTGACAGGCTTGAGAGGTGGGCCCATGCAAACTTCCTGAGGTTCAGTAAGGCCAAGTGCAAGGTCCTGCACCCAGGTCGGGGCAATCCCAAGCACAAGTACGGGCTGGGCTGAGAAAGGACAAGAAGCCTGACATGTCTCAGCAGTGTGCACTCACAGCCCAGAAAGCCCAACTGTGTCCTGGGCTGCATCAAAATAAGCACGGCCAGCAGGTCAAGGGAGGTGATTCTTCTCCTCTACTCCACTCTCATGAGATCCCCACCTGGAGTACCTGTGCCCAGGTCTGGGGCCCCTAACACAAGAAAGGCATGGACCTGTTAGAATGAGTCCAGAGGAGGGCCACTAAGTTGATTACAGGGCTGGAGCACGTTTCCTATGAAGTCAGGCTGAGGCAGCTGGGGTTGTTCAGCCTGGAGAGGCTCCAGGGAGACCTTACAGCAGCCTCCCACTACCTAAACAGGCATACAAGAAGAACAGAGATGGACTTTTTACAAGGGCATGCTGTGATAGGACAAGGCGGAATGGCTTTGAGCTGAAGGAGGGTAGGTTTAGATTAGCCATTAGGAAGAAATTTTTTGTGAGGGTGGTGAGGCACTGGAACAGGTTGCCCAGAGAAGTTATGGATGCCTCATCCCTGGAAGTGTTCAAGGCCAGAGTGGATGGGGCATTAACCTGGTCTACTGGGAGGTGTCCCTGCCCATGCAAGGGGAGTTGGAATGAGATGATCTTTAAATGGGTCTTTAAGGTCCCTTCAATGAAACCATTCTACAATTCTACGATTCTATGATGATTTCTCAAATATCGAAGCCACCAGCACAGCCCCAAGAGCACAAGGGCTACAGCCCAGCTCTGCCACTGCAGCATGGCAGTGAAGAGTGCGTGTCTCTGGGCCATGTCATTCTGCTCCAGTTCCTGCAGCAGCCGAGCCATCTCCCGTCTCAGCATTCCTGCACGCTGCTGCATGCGTTCACGTGTGGCCTCATCCAGCTCCATATTGACCATCTGCAGGTGCTGGATGATGATGTTTCGCACCACACGAAAGAACGCTCGGGCAGCCATGGCCTGGAGGAGGAGGGAGAGAAGGGATCAGGTGGGTCTGGGAAGGAGCGAAGAGTAGGTATGGGAGCTGCACGGAACTGGGAGCAGGTAGGAGAAGGGGTGGTGCTCCTGGCAGGGCACTGGGCTCTTAATGCAGCGTGAGAATCCACATTTCTGTCCCAGCTCTCACCCAGCCCAGCCTCCCCTCGCGTGCTTACCTCTGGCCCAGGCCCTGAAAACCAGCCCCACTGTGACCCGTCCCCTAGGATGTCACAGAGCCAAAGCCCATCACAGACACACTCCCAGCCCCACCCCGGCTCTGCAGCTCACAGCTGTCCCTGGCAGCCAGAGCCCTGATAGCCTCAAAGGACAGACCCACCCAGCAGGACAGGTAATAGGCATAGGATACAGGGTGGCTTCTTCACACTAGGTGAGAAACTGCCAGAAGTTCCCTCCATGTCTGATAGAGCCAATGCCACCCAGCTCCAAGGCAGACCCACCACTGGCCAAGGCCAAGCCCATCAGTTATGGTAGTAGCAGCTCCCAATAACTTATTTAAGAAGGGGGGAAAAAAAACTCGTGCAACACCAGCAGCCAGGAGATAGAAGTGAGAATATGGGAGAGAAACAACTCTGCAGACCCCAAGTCAGAGCAGGAGGAGGAGGAGGAGGAGGAGAAGGAGGAGGAGGAGGAGGAGGAGGAGGTGGGGCTCCAGGCACCAGGGCAGAGATTCCCCACCAGTCTATAGCGAAGACCATGGTGAGGCAGGATGTGCCCCTGCAGCCCATGGAGGTCCGTGGTGGAGCAGACAGATACCTGCAGCCCGTGCATGTGCCTGAAGAAGGCTTTGACTCTGTGGGAAGCCCATGCTGGAAGAGGCAAGTGTGAAGAGTCTTCCCCTAAGCACAAAGGAGCGACACTCCCCACAATCCCTATTCCTCTATTTGCCCTGCTCCATGTTTTTGAGAACCTTATATTTGCTACCTTTGAAAACGTAAAACCCAAATTGAAATTAATTGGAACAAGTTATTTCAGACATATTTCACATAATAAAACATGTTTGCTCATAACAACATTTTGTGTCATTTTTTCCTATAAGAGAAATAAAGTCCTAATCTTGCTTTCATTGGAAGCAATCACCCTGAGCCTTCTCTTCTCCAGACTGGACAGACCCAGCTCTCTCAACTACTCCTTAAAAGAGAGATGCTCCAGTCCCTTCATCATCATAACAGCCTTAGCTGGTCTCTCTCTGGTATGTCCATGTCTCTCTTATACTGAAGACCCCAGAGCTGGACACCAGCACTCCAGGTGTGGCCTCACCAGCACTGAATAAAAAGGGTAGGACCTCCTCCCACAACTGGCAATATTCCTCTAATGCAGCCCAGGATACCATTTGCTTTCTTTGCTGCTGCACTGGTGGCTCATGTTCAGTTTGGCGCCCACCAGGACCTCCACGTCATTTTCTGCCAAGCTGCTTTCCAGCTGGTCTATGCTGATGCCTGGGGCTGGTCCTCCCCACGGGCCAGGCTTTGCACTTTCCCTTGGTGAACTGTTTTGGGCTCCCCTTGGCTCATTTCTCCAGCCTGCTGAAGTCCTTCCTCATGGCAGCACAACCCACTGGAGTATCAGACACTCTTCCCACTTCTGTGTCATCAGCAACTAATTAGTTGGCTTTTTTAAAGGCACTAAAAAGTTTGATATGATTGATTAAACAAACCAAAACAAAACCAACAACCAACCAACCACAAATTGGAATAATGTTTCACCATAAAAAAATTATTAAACATTTGCTAACATGTTTCTTTGTAGAAATTTGCTGTTGAATACAGTATCTACTCCATTTATAAAACTGTTAACTTTTCCAATTCCAGCACGAGGGAAAGGAACCATATGATTTTGGTTTTGCCAGTAGTCCATGCTCACAAAAAAAGCCTGGCATGCAGGAAGCAGGGGCAACACCAAACAGAAAAACTGCTGGTTAACAAGATTTAAAAATACATAGCCTTATTAAAACATTAATAAGACAAAAAGCTCTTCGTAGAGGTGGGCAGTGCAGGGATGTTGTTCAAAGTCCATTTGCATTAGCAGGTTTCAAAGATTTCTTCTGGGATAAACTAGAGAGTTGGGCAATCACCAAAAGTGAAGTTCTGGATTCTGCATCTGGGATGGGGCTACCCTGGATGTACGTACAGACTGGGAATGAAAGGCTGGAAAGCAATGCCACAGAAAGGGACCTGGGGATCCTTGTCAACAGGAAGCTGAATATGGGTCAGCAGTGCCCCGGCAGCCAGGAGGGCCAAGCGTGTCCCGGGGTGCATCAGGCACAGCATCGCCAGCTGGGCAAGGGTTGTCCCGCTCTGCTCTGCACTGGGGCTGCCTCACCTTGAGTACTGTTCTCCACAAAAATCATATTCATTACCTGGTGTGCAACAAGCCAATAATTACACACTTGAGAGAGACATTGATTATTTATTCCAAAAATTGCGCAAGCCTGGTGGAATTCCACCAATCAAGCACACAAACTACCAAAACTTTTTACTATTTATACATTTTAGCAAACAAAGGAATTAGTGTTCGTTGGCTACTAGTTACATAGTTTTCTGATGACTTCATATTCTACTAGTGGTTAACAACTCTCTTGCTTCTTATGCTAATTAGTCCAGATGCCGACTCCGAATCTTTCTCTTCTTTTGGGTCAGTGGTGTCTGAGTTGGAGGTTGTAGATCTCCCCCTGCCGGAATTACTTTTCACTCAGTTGCAGCTGATTTCAGCACAATTGCTGAGTTGACTTGATTAGTTTTTTCCTTATCTTGGGAGTTCTACCAGATGTCTTTGTGGCTCATAAATTCTGCATTCTTTGTGCCCAGTATCAGTCGGCATCCTTTTACTCAAGCTTTGTTAACCTCCCGCTTGGTCTCAGATCACTGAAGCATGTCAAGCCCTAAACTTTAACAAGGTAATTCAGCAAACAAGTAATTTGTTTTTCTAACACATAGATATCACTTAGAGCTTGCTTGTTAGCTGGTATCTTTTTCACAAATTAAGTCCCCCTTGTTGATTGGACTCGAACGTATACAAAGATCAAACATGAAAGAACATCCTTTCTTAAGAAATTTTTTACAAATTCCACATTTTGCAATAGTCCTGTGTGCAATTCTGGGCACAATATAAGAATGACGTTAAGCTATTATAGAGGGTTCAAAGGAGGGCAAGGAGGACAGTGAAGGGACCGAAGAGGAAGCTGTATGAGGAGCGGCTGAGGTCACTTTTTCTGTTCAGCTTGGAGGACACTGAGGGGAGACCTCATTGCAGGTTACAATTTCCCCATGAGGGAAAGGAGCATGTGAGTGAAAGTAAAAGGTCATGCACTGATCTCTTCTTTATGTTCAGTGACAGGACTCGAGGGAACGGCCTGAGGTTGTGTCAGAAGAGGTTTAGGTTGTGTATTAGTGAAAGGTTTTCCAACCAGAGGGGTGGCTGGGCACTGGAACAGGCTCTCTGGGGAAGTGGTCATAACACCAAGCCTAACCAGAGTTCAAGAAGCATTAGAACAATGCACTCAGGCACACAGTGTAACTTTCGGGGTGTCCTGTGCAAGAGTTGGACTCGATGACCCGTGCTGGTCCCTTCCAACTCGGGATATTCGGTACCTCTCTGAACATGGCCGCCAGCGAGGCCGGCCCGCGCCAAGCCCCGTGGGACCGTGGGTGCGCATGCGCGAAACCCCCCGCCCCTGCTCTGTCCTCGGCGCTGATNGGCTGGGCACTGGAACAGGCTCTCTGGGGAAGTGGTCATAACACCAAGCCTAACCAGAGTTCAAGAAGCATTAGAACAATGCACTCAGGCACACAGTGTAACTTTCGGGGTGTCCTGTGCAAGAGTTGGACTCGATGACCCGTGCTGGTCCCTTNGCCGTGCTGGGAGGCGGTTGGTGGCGGGGCGGCGGGACGGGGAGGGCGCTGTGGATTGGCACGGCTGTAGGTAGGAAGGAGCTGGGGCACTGAGGGATGGAGACCTGCCCGGCTTTCCCTCGCTTATTCTGCTGGGTTTGGAAGAAGGGCTGAGAAGGGGCTCTGAAAGTTATTTTTATCTAGAAAGCAAGAAACTCACAGTAGAAAAACAGGCAACCCACAATGTCCTTTCAGCTTTCCTTCATCTCCACCTTTGAAAATCAAAGTTAAATGCAAATCCTGTAGGGATAAAGGAGTGCTACTGAGCTTCAGGTTTGTTTAGTAATAAAGGAAGTTTTTTCTGCCTTCGCAGCCTCGATCTTGGCTTTTTGCGCTTCTCCTAATTGTCATGCTGGCAAGGAGGATTCTCTGTGCGAGGTTTAGCACTGGGATGCTTTTTGCTGTCTCCTCAGTTGTTCTGATACACTATTGTGGGGCTTTTGTGTATCAGCTAGAATACGTAATATACATTGGTGTATGTACTGTCTAAGTAGGTGACCTTTCTATTGTGAGTCATTAAGTTATACCTGTTAGGGTATCTTTATCCCCAGATCGTTTATGCATCCCGTTCAATACTAGCCGCTTTCCTTCTTCCCTCGCCCCCATTCCCTCATTTATAAGCTCACTTATATGAGCCAGAGTTTGAAGAAAAAAGTTGGTATTGTTGTGAGAACCTCTATAATATGCCTTAGTGGGAAATACTCACAGCTTTTAACTGTGCAGAACATGCATTTGTGCACAGGACAAAAGTGCTGTGCAGATATATAAAGAGTACAGTAGCTTAATATACCACCTCCCACAGCCTGTAAAACCTGTTATGGCGTGTCCTGTATTTTCTAATTTATAATCAGATTTTAAACTTTCATTAACTAGCTAATATGTGTGAGAATATGCCTGCTGTGGAGCATTGTGCTCATACTTCTGTATGAAAAAGATGAAGACTAGGATACAACCTTCTTAAGCAAACTTAAGAAACAACAAATCAAATAGAAAAATTATTTTAAATGTTAATTAATACACCAAAACCTTGATAAAATGTCAGCAATAAAAGAGGCAGATTTTTATAGGCAACATAGTATCACTGTAAATGAAAAGGGCTTTGGTGAGGATATGTCAGATTTGAAGTACACATATAAGCTTTGTTGAAGGTCTGGGATACAAGTAGTATAACATTTTCCTTTTTTTCTTTTTAAGGCATTCTATAATACTACTTAGAAGAGCACGTGGAATACACTATTAAAAGAAGCAGTAGAACAGCTTGACCTATTACAGAACCATGGTTCGACTAACAATGGACCTAATTGCTAAAAATGCCAGTCACAAGAATCGTAGTGAAGAGGACTTTGGACAATATCTGCAAAAAATAACTCATCTGAATTTGTCAGATAAAAATATAGATTCAATTGTAAGATTTATTTTTCATTATTCCCTTTAAACTGGCTACTCTAATGTTTTGTAGTTACTGTTGTGATGAGGTGTTCATAGTTGGAGAGACAAACAAGGAAAGCCAAGTTTTACAGAGTTGTTAACTCACAGCACAATCTTTTCAATCTATCTGTGATTTATTCCTTAAATTTCAGAGGAAGTCTGAGAAAGGAAAGGAGAGTTCAGGAACAGGAAATAACTCGAGTGAGGTTAACAAATTTGGACTGGTGTAGTGGCTTTTTCAAATTAGTCAGGTTAAAAATATACCTTTTTTTTTAAATTGCTCCCTGGGGCTTACTCATTTAAAAAATAATCCATGAGCTTTTCATTTTCAAAGACTAAACCTGCAAATTTAACCCAGTTCTCCTTCCTCTGACTTTAATAATAGGAAATGTACACAGGTTTCAGTAAGTTATGAGTTAATTCAGATCCTCTCGAGATACTGAGTAAATTTTGAAACTGCTGAGCCCTGAACAACTGCATTGTTGAATGTGGTGGATTTCTGCTCTAAAAGTGTGATATCAGTCAAGAAGAAATCGCTTGATCTGTGTGAACAGATCCCTGCAAGCAAATGGGTTTATTCAGCCCACTCCTAGGAACGTGTGCAGCCATAGAGAGTTACTAATTGGATCAGTCCATTTGATGAGGTCTGGTTCATCAGCTGCCACAGCAAACCTTTACAGAAACTTTCATAAGGAGTGGCCTTTTACTTGTTTAAGAGGAATATGTTCAAGGAAACTCAACATTTCAGTGCAAACTTGGGTTCAGAAGTACATTAAAATAGATTGAAGTGCAAGATTTTGTATCAACCAGCAATTCTTTGCCAAGAACTGGTTTCCAGTTACATCAGTGTGGTTTAATGGAGACAACTACACCAGAAACTGCTTTTCTGGAATCCATCTGATGAAGACAGGAAAGGGAATGAAGTCACACTGGATATGGTGTATCTGCTGGTTATGCCTGTAGTCCTCTACTTCTCTTTGGCAAAATAATAATGACAGATTTCAGTCTTTAACCTGATGACAACTGATGATATATAATAACTCCCTTTTTCTAAGAAAAGTAGTTTT
Source organism: Pachycephala philippinensis (assembly GCA_013397055.1). Taxonomy (NCBI): domain Eukaryota; kingdom Metazoa; phylum Chordata; class Aves; order Passeriformes; genus Pachycephala; species Pachycephala philippinensis. The sequence continues at coordinate 123,826 of VWZT01010892.1, read as the reverse complement.
AAAAAAAGTTTGCTAAAGGTGAAAATTTATAAATCGTGCAGCAGAACTTAAATATAAGAACAATGAATGGCTTCCAGAAGCAGGCAGTAAGTAAACATTAAGTAGCATGTTATTGTTTATTTCAGGGTGACCTCTCTTTCTGTAAGAATCTGAGAGTTCTATATTTATATGATAACCAAATCAACCAAATGCAGAACTTGGACTTTGCTTCAAATATAACACACCTTTACCTTCAGAACAATCGTATTTCAAGTATAGAAAATCTCTCATCACTGAAAAGACTTGAAAAACTGTAAGTTGAAAATAATGTATTTATTTTGCTAGTTAAAAGAATAGTTATGACACTTAAGAATTTTTTTAAATTATGTAGCCATTATGGTCCTTTCAGCTCTTAAATTCTGCTTTTCAAATAGAAGTAATTGCTTATTATTTTTTGATGAGTTGTTCTGTGATAAAAGTAATGACGTCATCTTGACATACATATTTGCATTTAAATTATTTTATTTTTTTCAGTCTAATAATAATAATAGTATAATAATTATAATAATAATAGCAGTAGATAAAACTGAAAAAGCCCCTCAAATCAGTTAAGTGTACATTCTACTTGTATGCTAGGTTATTTAGTTTTTCTATCATAATTTCCAAGTGTTATTCAATAATGCTTGAAAAATATTTTTCTTTATATATTGAAGCCTTGTGTTTGCTCTTAACTTTCAGAGGATATTAAATCTATTTTGTGTTCTATTCTGTAGGTATTTGGGAGGCAACTATATCACTGTAGTTGAGGGTTTGGATAAAGTAGGAGAACTAAGGGAGCTACATATTGAAAGTCAACATCTCCCTCTTGGTGAAAAGCTTCTGTTTGATCCAGTATCTCTTAACTCCCTGGCAGTAAGTACATTTTGAGAATTTAAATGAGCCAGTTATCAAGAGATTAGTATTTTTAGGAGAAATGATTAGGACTTAATCACTCTATCACTCCGTGTTTTCCTTCTTTGCCAATTGGTGGCATTCTTTCAAATTCTACCAAGGGACTCCCACCCTAATTTTTATATAAGCTAGGAATCCAGCAAATTCTACTTCATCTTGCTTTTTACTGTGAAGGATGAAAATGAGAATAAAGAGAGAGAGGAATTAAGGAAGTGTGTGGATGCCCTATACCAACGAAATGTGAATAAACTAAAAAAAGGGTTGGAATTTATCACTCTTAGTTTTTTTAGTCTGTTCCATTTGTAGTGAATTAGTTTGTTGATATTTCTCTTATTTGATTGTTATAGTTGTTTATTTATTGCCTTTTGTATTTCTGTAGAAAATGGAATGGAAAAACAAGGCACAAACAGGTTTTTTTTTTCCTGGATATTAAGAACAACACAATCAAAAGCATTCAGTTTTATTTCTGCAGTTGTTCTATGTTGTGTTAAGTCAAGATTTCAGAAAATCTTTTTGAAGTTGTCTTTCAACATGTTAATTGCTCAGTAAACATAAACCATATATTTGAAGCGGTTAAAAAGTAGGCTTTATTTAGTAATGGATGTAGTTCTGTACTAAAAAAAATTCTCTTGCTGTATCTCCCATAGTGTAGTCAAGGCTTGATGAGCCTTTTTTTGTGAAGATGAAAAACTCACTAAAAAGTGAGTTCTTTTGTTCACATGTATATAATAAATATTTAACCTAGCTCTTTTTTTCCCACTGTTTTGAGATTAAGTAATTCAAGACATGTATTGCTGTTTTTCCTTAACAGAAATGAGTCACTACTGTGAGAGCATTTGTACTTTGTTCCTTCTATATTGGAGAAATTATCAAAGTAAAGGGAAGTTTTATAGCTATAATCTTCCCAGGATAATAATGTATAACAAACTCTTCATGTGTTTTTCAGCAACCTGGCCTAGATTTTGTTCTTTGTGGCTTTTATTTAAGGCCTTTTGATGTGGGGTTTGTTTTGTTTCCTAAGGAACACTTTGCATTCTTGAAGATGTAACATCTCTGTGGAGGCTAAATGTAAAAATATTCTGTTTTATCCTCCAAGTGCTAAGTGTTTGGAGCCTTTTTAATACATCACTTTTTACTTCTTATTCATCTGTTTCTGGCTCTTTTAATGGTGTCAGAGGTGAAAGAGGTAAAAGCATGAGGCCATATAGCTCTCTGTGTACCACAGGCAAATGTTTTGATGATAACAATGTCATGAATCTGACTGAGAAGATTAAGTTTATGAACTGTATTTATCAGGATGATACTGGTAATTTTTGTCTGCAATGTAGATCTTGGTCAAATTTTTGAAGGGGGTTAGTTTTCCTGTATCAACTGCTGAAATAGAGATTTTCCAAGTAATGGTAAGTCCTATACCTTGTATAATTCTAACCTCGCTGGGTTAGGTGTTCCTTTTCATTTTCAAGAGGTATAAACTTCTTTTTATGTGAAACTATATTAGTATTTCCTGAGAGAAACACCTGAAACACATTTAATTTTTATCTAAAATGTACAGATCTTTGTAACTACTGTCTGTTACAAATAGCAGTAGTGTTCCAGAGAAGGGGTAAGGATCAGAGGTATGGATACTGACAGGTTTGTAGAATCAAGCCTGATAGAAAAACGCTGTAGTCCAGCTGTTAAATGAGACCACATGGGTATCACATATGGGCTTCAGCTCTGCAGTTCAGATGCAATCTTCAGGCCCACAGTTTAAGAACATGGACCTGCTGCAGCAAATCCAGAGAGGGCCACAAAGACGATCAGGGGGCTGGAGCACCTCTCTTGTGAAGCTAGGCTGAGAGAGTTGGGGTTGTTCAGCCTGGAGAAGAGAAGGTTCCAGGGACACCTTATACCAGCATTCCAGTACCGAAAGGGGGTTTGTAAGAAAGCTGGAGAGGCACTTTTTACAAGGGTGTGTTGTGATAGGACACAGGGTAATGGCCCAAAATTGATCAAGGGCAGGTTTAGATTAGCTATTAGGAAGAAATTCTTTGCTTGTGAGGGTGGTGAGACACTGGAAGAGATTGCACAGAGAAGCTGTGGATGCCCCATTTTGGCAGTGTTCAAGGCCAGGTTGGATGCGCCTTGGGCAACCTGGTCTAGTGGAAGGTGTCCCTGCTCATGGCAGAGGGTTGGAACTAGATGATCTTTAAGGTCCCTTTCAACCCAAACCATTCTATGATTCTATAAAAAGGCAATCAGTTTCAATGTAAGTTTCATACTTCAAAAGTGGAGTTAGTAGCTCTTTCAGAACTCTGTAAAGCATTTGAACATGTTTAAGAAAACAAAAAATTAATATTTACTAAGAATTCCTAAAATAATTGAGAAACAATCTTACTTTGGTTTCATTTCAAAAGCAGAATAAATTACATTTTAGGACAAGATGGAAAGCCAACATAAAACAATCTGTATGGTATGTGGAGGTGGTATTTGCATGTTTCTTCTTCATATGTTTGTTCATCTTTTCAGATAATTTTCTGTAATAATTTATAACTTGACTCATACATGGCATGAAAAAAATACCTCTTTTTCTGTTTTTTTCCTTCAGAAGTCTTTGTCTGTATTGAATATCAGCAGTAACAACATTGATGAATTAGAAGAGCTGGCAGTTTTGGAAAATCTTTCTTATCTTAAAGCAGTTGACAATCGACTTAAACATATGAAGGTATTCAAATAAATATTTGTTATATTAAGTATGGATAAGAAATTAGTCATGTTCATCTTTATCACTAAATTTATGAGTAAAAATAAAATTTTACTTCTGCTGTTACTACACCTCTGGCTTGTCAAGCATGCTATCTTTTCTCATATAGATATCTTACTGAGATTAAAAATGGAGAAGCATTTATCTAGGATGTCAAAATTTATATTTTTATTAATTAATACTGAAATTAATGGGCTTAAATAGTAACCCAAATCACCAAGACAAAGTCTTGATTAAAATAAACTCTTTAATTTCTGGTTTGCATATACATTTTATTTCCTTAGTAAACTTAACTTTCATTGGTTAGTAATTATTAGAATAACTATTCTTACTACTTCTTAGAACACAACGTATTTTTAACAGATTTTTGAGAGAATTTGGCAGTTCTCTTTACTAATGAGGAGATTGCAGTATTTCGTGTGCATAACCTGTCAGTTATCTAGATGATTATATTTTATTTGGACTCTTCATTTTTTTACACTTTAATATTAGAAAACGCTGAATGATGCCCTTCTTTTTTACTAGAGGACTGTTAATGCTTTGTATTTCAAGTCCTGGCTGGCAGTTGTGATTGAATTTACATCAAAATACAATTCACATCAGCTTTTGCTAAGAATTAAAATCACATTGAATATGTTGGTTACATCAAAATAGCAGAAAGCTTTTTCAAATAGGCAATCTCCCCAAAGCTTCCCTTTTTAAAAGGAATCCTTTTCTAAATAAAACGTATTACAGAGATTTTTATATTGGCTCTTCCTGTCTTATAAATAAAATATACTTCTGTTGTGATGATCTTAAAAGAAAATTGTCATAGCCAAAGAACTGATTAATTTTAAGAATGAGGATGTCAGTTTGGAGACAGCGTTTTCTTTATCTCAGAGGAAAAAACAGTATCTTCTGAAACAGAATAAGGAGAGGACAAAAAGACTGCATTATTCAGTAACTGTGTATATATTATTTATTCATTATTAAACTTCATTATTTAATCATCAGGAAAACCAGAATTATATTTACCCAAATCAGTTAGAGATGTAGATTTCTATGCTACATGGTCACAACTTTTGAAAAATTATACAGTTAGCATTTGAGTTTGCTGCTGCTGCTGTCCATTACACTCAGATTAATCTCCAGTATATTTTGAAAGTGACTGTTCTGTGTATTTTCTAAACAATCTCCAAGTTTTGAAATATATGGAACAGGGAAGGTGTTTCTATTCATATCTTTGCTGACCTGTAAAATTAATGTAAGTATCAAATATGTTTAATATACAGTGTAATGCAGGTGGCTATCCAACTTTCCAGCTACAGTTACTGAGTTTTAAGGGGTTACATTTTGGTAGGCTCTACTTACCACTAATATAAATTCTTAAATAAATAAAAACCAAACTGTTGAAAAATGCAGTAAGCCATACAAAGTATTTTTTTTAAAGTCAGTTTTAGCTCTGTGTAAGAGGCTTTAGCTCACAGTGGACATCTAGTAGGAGAACAATCTTAGACAGCTGCTGACTGCTCAAAAAAAATACCTGAGGGAAGTTTTGAGTATGTTTCAACTTTTTTGCATCCCTGAACTTCATGATTGCATGGCATACATTATTCTACAGCTGTGAAAGCTGCAAGGATTTTAGGGATATACAGTTCTATACACTTAATTGGTTCTGCTGGCTGAACTTGTTACACACAGCAAAGGCTCTTTAATTCCCATGCGACCTGCCTCCATGCTCCTCCCTCTTGCCCCTCCGTTATCACAGCTCTGATGTATACCTGGTTTTCGTGCCAAAAGCACTATGTCCCCTCTTTTCCCATTCTTGCTTTCCCATCACTGCCATCAGGAGCTTCCCCAGGAAAGTCTGGCGTTGATCAGAGATCGTGGCAGTGCTGCATGACAGGGAAGTGTCGGAGAGCTCTGTACCCAGCTGTGCTTCACCCACTGGGAAGAGAGACTGTAGAGGAGCTATCTGTGTCTGAGCAGGAATAACATGGAATCTTTGTGAAAGATGAAAATATGAAAGGCATGAGAAATGTATGAAATACAATCTTATGTAGACTTTTCTCACTTTTGTGTATTTAGTATAATTATTTTATATTTAAACATTTTTCTCAGTTTTTTCACTTTATTATGAAAGCCCATATTGCTTTGCTTCTAAACTATGCCACCTTGATTTCAGCACAGTTGGAAATTAGGACTAGTAAATTCAAGCACTTAACATTGTAGCTAATTCAGGGCTTTGTTAGCATAATTAACAGACATCAAGGCATATGACCTTGTTTCCCTTGACTGAAGTTTATACAATGCAGTCTGAACAGTAGACAGAAGAAAATCGAGTAATTTTTCTGAATTAATGCAAAATAACTATGACTAGCTACCACATGCAAAAAGTATGTCTTAGGTCAGTTATCAAGAATATAATTGATTTTAATAGAATTGGCTTTTCTTTGTTTTCTGTTGCTTGTTACTTCATTTACTAATCCTATTGAGGTTCTGATTTGCTTTAGTCAGGATCACAAGGTCTTCTAGAGTGCAGTGTATTTGGGTTGGAATTTAGGAAATTTTTTAAAAACACTATGTCTGTTAAAAAACCCCCCACAACTATTCCTTTTTACAAAAAGCCAGAATATAATTTATTTGTTAAGTTCATTAGTTTTGGGAAGATTATGATTTGTGTGAGTATTTGGATAGATAGAAAAAATATAGCTAGAAATACCTGTAAAAATCTGTATTTCCCAAGTCTTTAATTTATTCAACCTCTGCCCAGTATTGATTATGACAAGAGGATATCACAAAAGATGAATTCATTCTCTTCAGAATTGAGTCAGGAACAAGAGAAAAATTATAGATTTTCTCAAATAGATTATGACAGGTAATCAAACTGGTGACAAATTGCTGTCTGTAGATGTAGCTGGGGCAGTTGGATTAGACGTTTCCGATAAAAACTGGAGCATACTGGTCAAATAGCAATTCTTAAATGGCCACCGTTAATTGGTAAGAAAGTTATTGCCAGCACTACAGCTGCCTACTCAGGCACTTGCCCTTCCCCCTCCCCACCCTCCCCGATGGAATATAATTTGCTCGTCAGTATTTTGTAGCAGACCTCAAAGTGATAGCATGACATGATCATTTATCAAGCGGAGCCTGCCCAGAAGAGTGTCTGGTCCCTTTAGTACAGCTTATTGAAAGGCTGGGAAGTGAAAGCACTTTATTAGAGACAGGAAGGCAATGAACAACTAGAGCGTATCGAAAGGGTAATCATATTTCAGCACAGGATTAGTGTGCTCTTAGATAAACATACACTGGAGTAAGCATGTTCTGGGTCATTTATCAAGTAAGTAACAGCTAACAAAAATCTACAGGACTCTGTATACATTCATCAAAGTTAAACTGTATCCGTTTTATTTCAGTAATAGACAACTTTGTGTTGCAAAACTATTACTTGGAAAAATTTTTTCTAGTGAAATCTAGAACACATTACAGGCTTCAGTGATAGTGTCTGAAAGCTTAGGTAAAAATAAATATACTTGCTAAATGATTTTTCTTTTTTAATAAGTGTAGCCTAAAATATTTTGCCTGTGATTAAGTGTTAGCACCTAAACTATGGGGGTTAGCACGATGGTATTCTGATACATGCTGATTACACTTTGCTGTGTAACATTACAAGAATTATTAACATTTTTTCATGTGGACTGGTCCTCAGAATTTCTTGCACTGTTTTATCAGTCTTGATCTTCACAGAACCAGGCTTTTGCTCTCTGTTTTCTGAAAAGACCGTTTTATCACTGAATTACAATAGATGATATCACCATCATCAGAGATAGACCAAAAATTACATGGGTTTGGAGGTATGAGGCTGTGCTGCCACTTTCTCTTCCACATGATTTTTCTAAACGTGTATTATGTAACCCACAGAATATTTCCAAGAGGATTTTCTACCAAGGGAGATGAGCCAGCAAAAGCAGAATTCTCCCTGCTTGTGTTACCCAAGCAATTTTCTAAATCTGAAGGAGCTAAGAGATACCTACATTGCTAGAGACTTCATTGTTGGCATCAAGCTACAGAATTTTACACACTTTGTGGTTTAGAATCTGTCACAGCATGATTAGTAGATTTTTCCAAATTATTACAACAGTAGAACATAAGTTCTCTCTCCTCTTCTGTTTATACAGATTGTCTTGAATCCCTCCTTAAGCTTTTCACACATACAAGGAAAGCCTGTCAAGAATGGGAGTCAAATGAAATTTTGGAAAGAAAGTATTTAATGAAGTAGGGTGTCTAAGTAGAAAGGACCAATCTGCTAAACTTTGCATGTTTTTAACTTGAATTTATTGTATTTAAAAGACAGAGTAGTTTCATCTAGGTCATACTGCCCCTGGGTAACCAGACAGAAATACAGATGGAGAAAGGTATATTTCACTAATTTCACTGTTCAGGCCAATACTGTAACTGACCACCCACAGTTAGGTAGGGGGGGATTACTGTTTCTCCTGTAAAATACAGTTCTACCTATATATAAAGAGAGAGGCAGTCCACTGTGGATAGCATGATTTTTAGCTTTTTTTTTCAGTCTGTCTTTTATATTTATAAAGTATTTATTGTTCCACACACTGGTGTTTTAAGGGCTCTGTAAGACCTTGGTGATGCATTAACAGACATTACATATCAGACAAATTTTTTCATTGGTCATTCCTAGGCTTTAGGTGCTTATAAGTGGGATTGAAGTGGTAGTTTTCCATAGCTGGCATTACTGTATCCTAAAAAATGCAGCGTCTTCCAACTGCATGACCATTTCTTCTGTGCAATTTTGATATATTCAGGGATGCTGTGGACCAATTTGTTTGAAAATGCACATTCTTAATGTGAATAGTCGTGTTGAAATTATTTCTCTGTGCAGGATTTGGACCTGGCTGAACAAATCACTGCTGAATTTTACTCTGCAGGGGGAAACATAACCACAATGTTCTGTTGTTGTTTCAATTGCAGGATTTGGAGGGTGTATTAAAAAAATGGACAAAGCTACGCAGAATAGATCTTACGGGAAACCCCATCTGCCAAAAACCAAAGTACAGGGACAGGATTATAGTAGAGTCACAGACTTTAGGTAAAAAATTAAACCAACAGCCCACCCGTAACCCCTACTCTTTTAGAAAATAACTGAATAATTAATTGTTCTTGAGTAGCACTATGTATGTAAACACAGTTACTGCTATAGATATGTGTCAAATCATAAATTTTTAATTTATATACAAAGCTAAAACTGCTTGTGTAATCAGCTTCACAAGCCATCTTGTTTGGCTTTGGTATTAGTAGTAGTAATAATTTGTTTTATAATAGATGATTGGTGAGATTGTTACAAGACAATTTTTATGTTCATATTCCAGATGTTGTGAAACTGATTTTCAAAGATCAGTTTAATCTATTCCCCTATCAATGTGTAGTAGTTGCTAAGGTGTTTTGTTGTAGAGTGCCAGTTGTGCAGATCCCACCTTACTGTGTTTGTATTTGTCATATAACATTTATCCTTAAACGTATAAGCAGCTCACACTTACGTTATGGGTGTATTTGTTAATCTTAACCCTTATGGTGCAGTTTATATTATTATTTTGACATCACTGTAGCATAAAAGGAAGAAAGTTATTCTTCTATAGCTAAACAGTTGTACTGTAGAAATAAATTTTAAAAAGACCCTGCTAATTTTTTACTTTTTTTGGATAAATGCGGCAATTATGTTTAAAATTATAATTACAGAACTTGGTTTTTCTCAGAGTACAAAATATTGGCCATTAAGAAAAAGAAACAGCCTATCTGCACACTGAAAATAACAGTGCCTTAGGACAGTTCTAATGCAACCTAAATTTGTAGCCACACAAGGTATTTCTTTTGGGCTGACTCCAAAATGCAGATGCAACCAATGAATCATAGAGCAAAACGTTTATGGCACCTAAGTGAGTAAAGTTAACATTAGAGAGGAAAATCTGTGTGACTGTCTTCATGATCAGTAGAATCCCTTGATTGCTAGGACATGTAGTTTCCCTCTCAGCCTGGATTTTTGCATCTGTCTATACCCTGTGTAAGAGCATATCTTCAGAACTTTCTAGAAGTGTTGCATGTTAACCAAATATGAAATATGTATATTTCCCTTGAAAGTCATAAAAATTGTAGATTTTTTTTTGTAATTAAGGCATGTTAACTCGCTCTTGCAGCTTGAATATGATTATCAATCTTTAGTGGTTATTTTTTTCTTTACCAAAATACTAGAAGAAGAAAAAAAGATTTGAAGAGAATGAATATAGAGCCAATACACATTAAATACAACTTTGTATAGCCCTTTAGTTCACTTTGTATCACAGAAAATGTTCTCTTTTGCAGAATCCCTCGATGGGAAAGAAATTCAAGAAATGGAAAGACGTTTCTTAATGAATTGGAAAGCCTCCAGAGATGCCAGGAAAAAAAGCAATGAAAGAATGACAGATGAACATGCAGCCTGTGTACAATTTTGTAAGCAAACTAATCAATTACTTCATGCCTGTTTAAAATTTACAGAAATCATAAAAGAGCAGCTAAAAATAAATATACTAAGAATTGTATATAAGAGACTTGTATCAGTGATGAGTCCAAAAGACATGGCTAGAAATTAAGCTTTTCCAAAAAATTTAATTTTAGCACTAGTTCATGTGTTGGTTTTTTCCTTCACATCCCAATCTCCCAGAATTATGGAAAGAGGTAGCTAGTACATTTTGACTGTGTAAATATTCACATTTACTTCCCATATTTAAAAAAATGTTAGGCATTCTAGAATGAATATTCATTAAATACATCAGACTTTTAAAATATATTTGTTGATACTTATTTGATCTGTGTATATTGTCAGTCCTTTTAAAGACCTTCACAAGATACATGTCTAGCAGAAGTCCATGTTTTAAACTTGGAAAGAAAAAAAATGTCTGGGAGGTAAAAAAGCCTTAAACCCTTTTTGAGATTTAAAGGCAACATGTTCTTCAAGTGGGAAAGCAAATTAGTTTTGAAACTCAAACAAAACCTGAAAAAAACGTTGAGGTTTTTAAAAAATGTTGGGAAGTGGTGGTCATTACAGAGTTGACTGCAGGTTAAAACATAAATGACTTAACAGCATGTCTTGCCATCTTGCAGGATTTGGATACAGATATTTGACTTGAAATTACTCAAAATGGTTTGGATTACCATAAAATAAAATAAAATTGGTGGCAGTTACACTATTGCTTTCAGAAAATAAATTAATATGTTATTTTTGAAAACATGAAGGCTGATTCTCTGCCTGCCAGCACCAGCCCTAAAATAGTCGGAGTCTGCTCAGTGTTTGGAAGCCATATGTAAATGGCAATGGCTTTGAAATGGTCTTCTGAATAACTACTGATATAAGGAGGTGCTATGTAATTGAATTTACTCCCTTTCAAATAACTCTACCTGAATGGGAATACCTGTTTTAATATTCACCTTCATCACTGTTTGCAGCACCTTCCATAATGCCATTCAAAGTTTTCTGTTCTCAATTATCAAATTTGAGGTATTTTACCTAACGGTTTATTACACTGTTTTCTATAACGAGATATATTGGAACCTGTGATCAATCGCACTGAATATTAAATAGAGATGGTTTGATTTGGGATATTCAATTAATCCTGTTTTCTTTCTGTTTTCCGCAGCTGATTCTGAAACACCTTTTCTCACTCTTCCTTTTCATCACAGTCACTCTGTGGAAGAAAAAGCAAATATTTTAGATTTGTCTCCCAAGCAGAAAGTTGAAAGAAAACCTCTGCCAAGAGTCCGCGAAAGAAGGAGTCAAATGAAAACTCAGGTGTGTTCCTCAAATATCTTCCTTTTAGTTATGTTGGTTATTGCTTGTACAGCTCTTGCTGAATCAGTTGGAAAATGAGTACAGGAAGGTAGAATTTAATCTGAAATTATTTTTTTAACCACATTATATTTATTGTCTTTATTTCTTTTAAAGACAGGATAACACATTTCAGTTTCTGGTTATAAATCGGTAGACTAGCTAATAGTAGTAACTTTAATGTTACTAGTTTCTGTCATAGGCATTTAATTGTAATCATTTTCCACAAAGGTAAAATAATATAGAAGTTATTTCTCAGAAGTAAGTTAAGGTGTCAGCACCATTGGTGAAGGGTGATCCTGTGCATGGAGTCATCTGCAGAAGGAGAAACAATCACTTTTCGTCATTACAGCTTACTTGTAATGGCCACACTCTAGTTTCACCTGTAGCAATAGTACAGTTAAGTATTTGGGACCTAATATCACTCCTTCCAGATTTTTAATGCTATTTTTAACCTAGCAGTTTTATTATTTATCAGCTAAACTAGCCAACAACAAAAAAAAATCATAATTTATACAATGCTGTAGATAAAATAAATAAATACATGCAACTGACACGGGTATGCTTTTTTTACTAAATTAGTAATTATAGTGTTCTATTTTACCTTTACATCCAAGTTAGAATTTATTAGTATGTTTGACAATTTAATTGAGCAACATTTAATGCTATTTTATTCTTGACAACTTACCACTTTCCATTCCATCAGTTTTGTTCCTTCTGATTATTTGTTCTGATTAAAAATAGCTGCCTTTCCGTTGAGAAGGGAAGAAGACTTGCACATCACAAAGCTGCTCTCCTTCAAATAGTAATGTTTGTTCATCGCATGACAATGGATATATTCTGGCCTAAAAAAAAACCTGAGCTTGTCATATATGTGCCATTCTTGAATTTTTTTCTTGCTGCAGAAAGCACAAAGCAGTGGAGCAGTTAAGAACTGCAGGAACAAGGTAGTAGCTATTATAAAAAGTAATACTGTTAGTACTACTATAGTAGTACATTATTATTTTCCAGTGAATAGTCCAGGCTTCTGAAATTTAGAGGGATACAGACTAATACTCATGCCATATAAATATGCTTGGGTTTTTTTTAATTCTGTTGTAAGATGGGTTTGCCCACATGCTCAGTGTTCTGTCAGCTTGCATGTCATCTTTATTAGCATCCTGTCTTTTGGGCCAGGCTGAGTAAAACTGTGCTTTCCATTTACCATTCCCGTTAATCCTAAAAAAAGGATTGAATGTGCATGTACAACATCTTTTCTTCTGTAACACTTTCTATTCCCTTTGAGAGAGAGCATTCTGATTCTGCTTTACAATGTTAAAAAGCTGTCCGATTGTTGAGCTTCTTTGCTTGGCAAAAATTTTCTCAGTATTAAAAAGCTGGAATACAATCCTGGCTCTGTTGAAATCCCTTTTGACCCTAGAAAGGCAAAGAGTGTGTCTTCCATACTTGATTGAAATAAAATGTCTATATTTTTATTAATTTACATTTGTAAATTAAACAATTTGAGTGTTTTTTTTTTTTTTTTACTGTTAGTCTAGAAGATTTTAGTCTGATTTCACAGAAAGGTTAGAAGAAACTGCAGTCAGATGACGTGCATTTAATATTTTTTAAAAACTTGTAAGTGGGACTTTCATCTTAGATGCTGAAGGTTGTTGTACCTTACAATTTCATGTGTAATCACCAATCCTGAGAGGTATTCTAATCTTGTTACTAGAGGAATTCTGTAGAAACCAGAGAGTCTTGGGAGTTAAAAGTTCATGAATTCTTTAGAATGTTTATTGGGAAAAAAACCCCAAAACCTCAAAGAATAGAAATATTCATTCTCAGAGCTTATGCGGATACAAGAAAAAGGCAAATCATAGTATTCCCTTGCCAGATCCACTAATTAGGAATATACATGAATGTGCCCACAAGTAAAGGAAGGAAATTTTTTCAAACTGAACAAATACCTGCATTGTTTAATTGAAATTCAGTATTGGACCAAAGAAATTAGTGAATTTTAATCCTACCCTCTGTGTTAGTCAAATAAATTATTCCAACAGATGTTTCCTCTTTCCCTATACATACTAGGTGATGTTTGACCTTGGCAACTGAAAAACAGGCATTGAATACCTTTTTAACCTACATCTAAGATCCACTGAGGATTGCATACAGCTTGAACAATGAAAAAAGCCACTTATTACTAGATTACTGAAATATGTCATTAATCTTTCCTTTTTGATGATATAAAAACAATAGCAATTTTATATTGGATTTTAAGTTAGTTTTGAACATTCAGAGAAAATTATGGATATTGGCAGGAAGTAATTAAAAGAAACCAAATCACTTAACTATTTTAAAGATACCTAATACCTTCCAATGGGATACACCATTATTAATTTTCCCTGAGTAGAGAAGTTGTTGAAATTTTGATGTTGTAAACCTAATCTGTTACCAGCAGTTTCTGCCCACATTGCCTTACTCATGGAATTAAATATTGTGGTAGGTATTTGTAGCAATTCAAAATGTTGTGGGAAAGTCACCTTTTGTCCCTCCAGCATATGTTATGGGATTAGCAATATGGAAATATCTTTAAATTATACAGTCAGCATGTAATAAATACTCTGGATTGTGCCAGCTAATCATAAGCCACTCTGCTGCCACCATGCACATCATGTATAGTTCAGGTTCTAGTCCAAAAGGAAGGAACTTGCAGTGAACAATATTAGTTCTCCCTCTTCTTAGGCAGGTGCTTGTATAAACACTGTATCTAATTAGTTAAATATTTATAAATGCCTTGAGTTGCGGTGATTTGTGTGGTCTGAAATCTACATGGGATAATGTATATTTGATACCAGGTAGAAATGTGCATGTTCTGCATGTTTACTGGACTTTTGTTTATATGAATCCAACTAGCATTGTAACAAATAGAATTATTAAGGCCTCTTATATGACAGGTTTTTGGGGAGAGATGATACTGAGACTATAATGATATATACCCAAAACATAAACTTTGCAATAATGCACTTCACATTACACAGTATAGTTCTCTTATTTGAGAGGGAGGTGGGGAAAATATGTTACCTCTGGGTGACCTAATTCTTGTTCTCTTACTGAATATCAGTTTCAGCAAACATCTGAAAATTCGAAAATAAAAAATATCCTCAGTCTTGGCTCCAAGAGGAGGGGAAATCAGATTTAAGATGTAAACCAGTGCAGTTTCAGCTGCTCACCCTCGAGTTGGTTTTAGCAGCTGAAGAGCTTACATGCACTCCAAATGTATTCAGAATTAGGTGCATTAAATACTCAGCAGTACCAGCTGGGGCACATTGCCAGAGCTGAGAGCATGCTTGGAAAGGACACGGAGTGCCTCTTCCAGCAGCCCATCTCACTGCCTTTCCTTGGTGATGGTGTTGAAGGAAAAATGTAAACATCTTCTTAGTGAGGTCTAGAAAGTATCAATCAGCATTTAGTGCTGAAGGCTGTGGAAGAGAAATGTAAGGAATTTATTTGCCGTTGAATTACTCAGCCATGACATAGGATATGAAAGGAGTCACCACAATGCTAGATAAAGTGTA
This sequence comes from Pachycephala philippinensis, assembly GCA_013397055.1. Taxonomy (NCBI): domain Eukaryota; kingdom Metazoa; phylum Chordata; class Aves; order Passeriformes; genus Pachycephala; species Pachycephala philippinensis. Next base: position 108,738 of record VWZT01010892.1, on the reverse strand, counting down.
AGGATAAAGAGATAAAGTGAAGTTCTGAAATTAAATAGTGTTGCTGAAGCAGAGCCATTGGAATGAAGGTCAGGTATCAGCAGTTTCTGGTTACTGTGGCCCGTGCAAGGTCTTAGCAGGCAATTCAGCCAGTTTAGTGGTTGGTTCCCTTTTTTTTTTTTTGTGGAGAATATGCAGTGCCTGTAAAGGGGAGTGTAAGTACTTTTGCAGAACCATAATTAACATTACAGTAATCTGTGCCTTAGTGGTATTTTTGGTATCCATGTTTACAGCTTTGCTGAATATGGTGCTTGATGATTCTCCCCATGACCATTCATACTCTGTTCAGACAGAAAAATGTAACTGTCATCACAAACATACAAGATGATATACAAATGGCATTGCCTTCTGTCTAAACTTCTTTCACTAGCAGTAATTAGAAAAAAAAAAAAACAACCAAGAAGAAATAGGTCTAATATATGCTAAATCTGTAGTATTTAACACTGCCACGTCATCCAGTGTCCTGAAGGCAGTGGCAAAAGGCATCCCTTTTTGCCCACGCCCTGCCTCCCCACTCCAGTTCTCTGTGCTGCTGGCTGTGCCCAAAGCTGAGAAGGAGTAAAGATCTAAACTACACTGGCAGAACACGTGCACTGATAGACCCCCGGTGCCCCTGAAAAGAGTAAATTCTCAAACCTCCGAGAGAGAGCACATCTGCTGGTGAGCAGATTGCCAGCTAGACCACATGCACTCCTACACGTCTGGCTGACCAGATAGAGCATAGACACATTCTTGACTGGCAATCTGGCAGGAACACATCACTTGCAATAGTCTGCTCCCTCTTCCAGGAGGTACAGGCTGTTTCCTAGACATTTAGAAGACCAAATGGCACGTGCGGCTTGTCTGCCAGTAGGTGGTCAACAACTTACTGGGGCACATCTGGGCCTGCAGGCTGTCAGATGCTCTCAAGAACATTGAAACCCAGACTATTTGAAATCTTCTCCATAAAATACATGAATATTTAGAATGCTTTAGGTTGGAGATCATCGAGTTCAACCGTAAGTCAGTAACATTTTAAACAGAATGCAGAATGAGAGAGGACTACTTAGTGATTTTAGTGTGAGTTGCATCTTGTAACTGGGTCCATCAAAATTGTATCAGGAATGAAATACTATTTTAGGATGGTAAACAAAAAGCAAACTCAGATCTTTGCATATCTATTTTTTAGGCGTTACGTGTTCACCCTAATAGTTACGAGATAAATGAAACATTCAGGATGCAGTATTTATTTTTTTTGTATACTTAGATCTTTGTTCTCAGTACTTTTAGTACTTTTAGTACTGTTGAGATAAAACTGCAAAACTTCATAGCATTTTTGGTCTGCTGCATTAGCACATTTTTTACTGTGTAACTAAATGACAAAATCATAAAAATCACTTTAATAACAAAAATATGAAACTAATTAACAAAGTAAAGAAGTAATGCTGTGTTTTCAGGTTTTTAAAATACATACCTGCATGGGAGTTTTAAAAAGTAATTTGAGGTTAAAATAAAGACTGCTGCTCAAATAGGAATATATAAATAAATTCTGTAATTTCAGTATAACTCTGCTGAAGTCAGTTTCAATAATCTAATTTACTGCAATGATATAAACACTCTTTCAATATTTGCCTTCCTGTATCCAGTCACACATTGTGTAGGCATGCTCCCCTCTCAAAAGTTGAAACCAGGTGCTTTAACAAACGTGAGGTGAAAACACAGTCACTATGCCCTCATCTAGCAAATGAGCTACTACATTTTGGAGGACAGCATTGCAACCACTAATTCCTTAGTAGCTGCTATACCTCCTCAAATTCACTTCCAGCACCTTGGGATGTAACCCATCCAGTTGCAAATACTTGGATATGTCAGATCTGCCTTAGTGGTTCCTAAATTGGTCATCATCTACTGTTGGTAGAATTTCTCCCCACCAAAAACTGTACCTAGGACCTAGGAGGCATGAGATAAGGCCTTACCCGTAAAGGTCCTGATGCTTTTAGAGCTTCCACAGTACTGTTGGTGTGTTGGAAGTACCAAAAGGAAAAAAAAAGACATCACTGTCCTCCCATATACCTCCCCTTGGTAATGCTCTTACCATAATCACAATATATGTAAACACACAGTGTTTGAGTTACTGATCTAAAGTTCATATTTGAACTTTTAATCCATAGCCAATGAAAAAATCCTATTTTTTCTTAAATATCACATTAAAACCAGTGCAAGGTGTAAGTTAATTTAATGCTGTATTATTTCTTTATATATGCAGGTATAAAGCAGTACACAGCACTGCCTGTGATACAGCTACGAAAGCCATAAAGTTCAAAAGTTCTGAGATAGGGGCAGACAGGGGAAAAAAAATAGCCAGAAAACGGTCAGTGTTCAAGATGTGCCCATTGATTTTTCAGGATGAGGATTCAGACGTGATCTGTTAATGTGGGATAGTATGTGATTGTATTCAGACTGTAACTGGTAAAAGTAAGTGCATCTGAAAGACTCTCTTCCCTGTTTTTCTTATGGTTTTTTTCTTATGACTTTTTCTTATCATCTCAGTGTGGTGTGCAAAGTAGCTATCCTGACTAACAGAGCTCTGAGGCAAAATTATTAATTATGTGAACCTGCTTATTTACAGTCACAAAATTATAAAAGTTATATATTGTAACTGGAAACAATACTTTTTACTTTGCTAGGAAAAAAAAAACCAGTGAAAATTTCTTGTAAGTCACTTGGCCTTGAAGAATTCTAGGAATTCACAGTTAAAAAAGTTGTATTTGAACCTTACCTCTTCAATCAAACAACACTGTAACCAGAGACTACAGAAATGACTGACTACATCTTTCTGTTCTCTTAATTCTGAGCAGAATTAATTGCTGCATCAAAACCAAGATAAATCCAAGCCAGCTGTGAAATGATCCATGTAATAGACTAATACTTTAAATCAAAAATAGTTTTGAATCAATAAGCTCTTCCTTTCTTGGAGAGTTTATGTGTTAGACTGCCGTAGCGACCACTGATTACATGTCCTGTAAAGTTGGGTATAATCAGTTACACATAGTTTGTAAGGAAATGTTTTGGCATAAAAGACTGAATCTTATCTGATTTCATTTATATGAGAAATTGGTTTGATTATTTGTAAGATTTTTTTTCCTTATGGGACTTGAAAATTAAAAGTATTTGATACACATTTGTGTGGGAAAAAATGTTAATACCATTTTTGTCCCTGGAAAAAGTCAGTTTTGTAATAAAGGAATACCCCAAATGGACAGATTCTGTCAATTCAGAATATTCTGGCTCCAGATTTGGCACTGAGAAGAAAAAAAAAAGGGCTTTCACTCCAACAGCCAATAACCTTGCAATAGGTAAAGATCTTCTTTTCTCATCAGCAGCATTTGATAACGCTGCTTATAATTTTTGTAGAAATGTTGAGTGCTCCCAGGAAGTGTTAATGACAACGGGAGCAATAGGTGCTTTGGTGTGGTTGTGACATGACATGAAGATCTCACCTGTCTTCTCTGATCTCTCTGATGTAGGTTGAGGAAGAATCTGAAGTAACAGCAGAAGTAATTTGAATTCTAAAAGCCAGAAGTTATGGGATGTGAAGATTTGGCCATTATTGATTTTTTTTTCCCCTCAAAGCCTACAAAGAAAGATACTGGTGTCTCTTTGGATATGTTATCTGTGTCTTTTTAAGCTCAAAACCAGACAAAATTAAGTATGTTGAACTTAACACTGCTTTCTGAGAACATTCAGAAAAATAAGGGGAGGGCTTATTTATTTAGAAGCAATGCTTTGTCTCAAAAGCATGTAAAAACATCAGCATGTGCTAGGCTAAACTGGTTGCCTAATTCTTAAACTTCTTCAAGAAATGAACTGGTTTTAGCCAGTGTCTTACCTACTAGCTGCTTCTTTCCCTGTATGATACTCAGCAATTGTGCAGAGGTGTGTTCACAGTAGAGTCATGGAGTCATTAAGGTTGAAAAAGACCTCTAAGATCATGCAGTCCAACTGTAAACCTAACACTGCTATATTCACCACTAAACCATGTCCCCAAGCCCCACATCTACACATTTTTTTAACACTTCCAGGGGTGGTGATTCCACCATTTCCCTGGGCAGCCTATTCCAATGCTTGACCACCCTTCCTGCAAAGAATTTTTTCTCAACACCCAATCTAAACCTTCCCTGGTGCAACTTCAGGCCGTTTCCTCTTGTCCTGTCACTTGTTACTTCAGAGAAAAGACCAGCCCCCACATGTCTACAGCCTCCTTTCAGGTGGTAAAGTTCCTGAGCCTCCTTTTCTGCAGATTAAATACCCCAAGCTCCCTCGGATGCTCCTCATCAGATTGGTGCTCCAGACCCTTCACCAGCTCCATTGCTGTCCTCTGGACATGCTCCAGCACCTCAATGTCTTTGTAAACTAAATACAAGGGCCCAGAACTGAACACAGGATTCGAGGTGTGGCCTCACCAGTGCCAAGTACAGGGGGACAGTCACTGCCCTGCTCCTGCTGGCCACACTATTCCTGATACAGGCCAGGATGCCATTGGCCTTCGTGGCACATGGGTGGATCATGTTCAGCCCAGTGTTGACCAGCACCCCCAGGTTCTTTTCTAACAGCAGCTTTCCAGCCACTCTGCCCCCAGCTTGTGGGGGTGCTGCCTGGGGTTGTTGTGACCCAAGGATAGGATCCAGCACTTGGCCTTCTTGAACCTCATACCATTGGTTTCTCACTTCAAGCAGAAAGAAGCACATGATTTTTGAGAAGATCTGTAGTCCTAAAAAATAATTTCCATCATTTAGATTTTTCCAAGTTCTGGTGAATAATGTGGAACAGTTAGCAGAGGAGGCACAAGAAGATTAATTATGTCTGTGCTGATTTTTTGATGGGGAGTATTGTTCATTAATTTAACTTCAAATTCTGTTTGTTTGGCTGCTTTGCACTAGTTTGAGTAATTAAATAAATGTTTGAGACTTCTGATACAGGAAAATTCCAAACCTACAGATAAGGAAAGGAAAACCCAGATTACAAATTGCCCCTGGAAAAAAACCTTTCCTAATGCAGTTTCTCTGTGTGAATGGCAGCTCAGCGTCTTATGCTTACAGCCCTCTCTGAAATAAGAAAGGAATTTTTCCTGAATAAGGAAATCTGGATGTGTCTTTTTGCATGGAATGTTTTGTGTATTTTGTTATAATTTATAAAGATAATTTGATACAGATGATTAAAATACATTTAACTCCTGCATGCATTCTCCCCTTGAATACCAAGATCTTCATCTTCATTTTAAAGAATGAGATTTGCAAAGCTAAGGTACTAAATGAGTGGTACTGTAATACTGAGGTGCCAGTGCTTCTGTTAAAGGGTCGTGGTTTAACCCCAGCCAGCAGCCAAGCCCCACGCAGCCACTCACTTACTCCCCACACTGAGATTGGGAAAAGAATTGGAAGGGTAGAAGCTGGAAAACTCATGGGTTGATATAAGGACAGTTTAATAGGGAAAGCAAAAGCCACACAAGCAAGCAAAGCAAACCAAGGAATTTAGTCACCACTTCCCATGGGCAGGCAAGTGGTATTCAGCCATTTCCAGCAAACCAGGGGCTCATCATGTGCTATGGTTACTTGGGAAGCCAAATGCCAAACATCCAAACATCCTCCTGCTTCCTCCTTCTTCCCCCACTTCAGATACTGAGCATGATGTCATATGGTATGGAATATCCCATTGGTCAGTTGGGGTCACCTGTCCCAACCTCCCACGTTGTCAGTTCCCATGTTCCCAGTCTCCTCACCAGCGTGGCAGTATGAAAAGCAGAAAAAGGCCTCATCTCTGTGTTAGCACTGCTCAGCAATAATAAAAACATCTCTGTATTATCAACCCTGTGTTCAGCACAAATCCAAAACACAGCCCCATACCAGCCACTGCGAAGAAAATCAACTCTACCCCAGGCAAACCAGCATATAAAGCTGGTGAGTCATTTGCCTTCAGAATCAGAACATTCCAAATACAAGATAAAGCTCAGATGTGTAGCTGTTAGTCCATTACTGCAATCAGTACTAACTGAGCACGATACTTCTTGTTCTAGCTGTAGTCATCAATGATACTCAGGTCGAAAAAGACAGAAAAGCACACACTAAAAAAAAAAAAAAAAAAAAACCAAACCAAAAGAACCACCAAAGTTGATTCTTGTTCAAGCAATTTCCAAAGAAGAATGTCAGTAGTCTTGGTGAGCATGTTCACAGTGTCAGCTGCTGATTGCTGACTCAATGCAGCACATTAGGAAGTCGCCTCCCGATCTCTGTGTCATGGTGTTATCTTTGCATCTTACACTTCCCTCTGCCTTACACACACCCATTTAAAACTACTTAATGGATTGGTAGGATTTCTCAATGTGGGTTATGCTGTGTAAGCCATCTAATGCATGACTTATCTTTCATAGGTTCTGAGTATTTCTGGATTACTCTCTTGTACGATAAATAAAACATTGAAGACCTGAATTAATTACTCCAAATAGAACATGTACCATGGGGTTTCACACAGAGAATCCCACAGCCAAGCAACTCATGTCTAGCTAAAGCAAACCCCTAACAAAGTCTTGATACCATGGTCTAACACTTATGTACACACCCAGCCCTACCCCCCAGAATGGAGCCCTTCTGATACATATTTTAAATATATATATTTTTAAGTAATTATTACTGGAAAATGCTATAAAAAGTATATTGACACATTGTAATATGCCATATTTAACACAACTGTGGATGGAATATGCTATGGTTCTACAGTACACTATCAACATGGCATTTGAAACAAGGGGGGAAAAGTATTTAACTGGAAATCTTCAAAATATTTTTTTGGCTTTGGAATCCATTATGAGATGCTGAGATTTCCCCAAGAAGCAAAAGTTGTGAACTGCAACTTATTTTTATTCTCCTGTGGCTGTGTCCTGCCTTTGATTTGCTCCCAGGCTAAAGCTGGAATCTGTGGGACCTGACCAGATACAATCTGTGTGTGGCTTCCTGCCGGAGTTGTTTTACTCGGCCAAGCGATGTTTCTGCTAGTCTCTGTCAGCGGCACCAGTAACTGCTGCACCATACCAGGCAAGCACACTTCAGAAATCCTTATACAGAAATGGGAATGGGAGAAAATGAACAATTTGGAAAGAAATACCCTGGATGTGCGTGCTGAATTGTAGCCATAAAACCAGGAAATAATTTGACATGAAGGGAGCAGAGTGTACCTGGAAAAACATCATTCTGTCTCTGGTAGAACTTCTTCTTACCTAAATCACACTGGAAATTTGGCTCTTCTGTGGCTCTGGCATTTCTCAGATTTGAGATATACTGTGGAAGGTAAGGCAGGAAAAGTAATTCTCAGTCATTTGTCTGGGAAAGAAGAAAAAGAAACAGCTGCAGCAACTTGTTACAGCTTTAGATTTAAATAGTGCATTGATACAAGAAAATAATCACTGGATGTCTTTGTGCTTAGAGCAGGTGTCATCTGATGGGAGAAAATCTTAATGGAGCAAAGAACAACTATTTCTACATTCCTATCTCTTTGGGTTTTTAAAATATGTTTAAAGCGCCCCTTTTTTGGTAACAGGGCTAGCAGCCAGAGTGGTCTCTCCACACCCTGCTCAAAATCTCACCACGCAATCTCCCTAATCACACTCTGCAGTAGGCTGGATTTGGTCTTGACTAAAGATAGTAATGGGAGTTCCACCACCACTTCTTTTACAACTCCTTCCATTGGATTTCCTGCACTGAGGCAGAACTCTGTGTACAGTGCGAAACTCCAAAAAAACCACTGTGTCATTAATCCAGTCAGAGCAGAGAAGAGCACAGCACTCACAATCTGCTAATTTAGAGTGGCTGGGAAGTCTCAGGGCGGTTGGGACACCTGCTGTTAAATTCTCCGTCAGTGACTCAGTTGAGCGTCCCATGACCTGGTGAGGAGAAGTCCTCTTTGAGTAGGCATTTCTTAGGTGGGCAGCAGACCTAGAAACTCCTTGGGCTGTGGGAGAGCTGATCCCCAGACTTGTGTGCTGGTCTCAGTCAGTGTGTGTGTGGCACTTATAAGATGACAGAGGAGCCCCAGTGGATCTGAGGCTGGAAGGCAAATCTCCCTGCTCCCCAGGCAGTCTGGGATCAGTTCTTCCACATCACACCGCAGTGTCAGACTGTTTTCAGTACAAGCTTAAGGATATCTTCAAGAACTGCTTGTCTGAGGCCCAGAGACTGACTGAGCAGAGGGGTGTCTGTTGAGTGAATTTTTAAAGAGGTTTTGACTGCAGAAAGGATTCAACAATGCTCACTTGGGCTGGAGGCAGCCCTGGAAACCTTGAGGCCAAAACATGGCTTAGCAGAGGCTACTCCACTGTCCTCCAGAGAACCAATGTCTTCATTCTTTTGCACCCCGGAGGCCAAAGGATGGTCTGTGGTGCCGGTGAAGTCCATCACCGCGGCCGTGTACATACGGACAAGAGTAGCTTTTGTCAGAGTAGCTCCTGATGGCTGAAGGGAAACTCCCACAGAGGCTGCCACTGAGGCAAAGGTAAATGTTGAGGCACAGTTTCAGTACTTAAATTTACGGATGAATTTAAGAACTTAACTTAGAATTTAGTGCTTAAATTCAGTACTTGAATTCAGAACCTGTAGAGCAGCCCGACAGCATTCCTTGCCATCCCGGCCTCTCCGGCCCGGGGGAGGCGGCTCCTTGGGGCTATGGATGCCAGCCCGAGGGCAGAAAGGGCGGCGGGGCCTCGGCGGGGCAGGGTCCCGCCTGCGGGCAGCCTCCGCCCGTGCCCCTCAGCGCGGCTCTGATGGAATTCTCGGGCCGGAGCTTTCGGCTGGGACGGGCCGGCGGCTGCGGCGGGCGCTCTGAGGGCGCTGCCGGGCCGGGGCTGAAGGCAGGTGTCCGGCTCCCCCTGCGCCGCTCTCACCTCCGCCGGCTGCTCACCGGGCTCGTCCCTTCCCGGGACTTCCAATTATCGCTAAAGTTTAAGTCCTTAATTTTCTTGGCTGCAAACCCAGTAACGAATCTCTCAGACTTTGTTTTTCCACTGCTCCCGGGGCTTGATTTATTGTGTCTCTGTTATCGCACAATCGGGCTTCGTTAAAAATGTTATTCTGGGCTAATTCCATACCCCGGTATTTATTTTGACTGTCCCTTCTCATTAG
>VWZT01010892.1:38921-99494 GCA_013397055.1 Pachycephala philippinensis | reverse complement strand
CGTTCGTGTTTCCATCCCGAGTGGGTCGGCCCCCCGGAGCGGTGCCCGGGCAGCCACGACCCGCTCCCCCCGCGGCTGCGGGACGGGGCCGCGCCCGGGGGAACCCGCTCCGCCCCGGGAACATCCGCGAGCCGGAGATGCGGCGGCGGAGCGGAGAGAAAGGGCTTGCTTTTAACAGGGCATCGCCCGAGCTCCCAGCCCAGCGATTGAATTTCTCTCCTCCAGCAAAACCGTTACTTTNGGGCGGGGGGCGAGGGGAGCGTGAGGCGATGCCGCCCCGACAGCTCCGTGATTGATGACCCACCCGCCGGGAAGGGGCGGTCGCTGTCGCCCGGGCAGGAGGGGGGAGCCCGGAGGCCAGGTGCGACCCAGCCCGGCCGCACCCACCGGCCGCGACGGCTTATAAACACCGGGGCCGGACGGGACGGGGCGCGACGCGACGGGACGGGACGGGACGGGACGGGACGGGACGGGACGGAGGCGCCGGGAGGGGCCGCGCCGGGCTGCACGCTCCGCACCGGGCGGGAGCGGTAAGTTCACCCCCGGCCGGGCACCGCGGGGTCCCGCCAGATCCCGGGCAGCCGGGTTCTCCCGCCGGGGTGCGGGATTGGGATGCAGCAGCCGCCGCGGGCCGGCGGGGCCGTGAGCGCCGGTGCTGCCCCCGCACACCGCTAGGCAAATTCCTATTTTCTCTGCTCCGGAGAAAGGATTTTCGTTACCTGTTACCGGAGTTACACAGAGGGCAAGGTCTTTTAAAACCGATGCAAAATAATTCAGATTCACTGTGTTTTTCCCCCTAAGGAGCAACGGAAAAGTTTATCTAAGGTTTCCACCTGTTTGTTTTCAGTTTGTGTGCTCTGCTCTGGCGTTTTCCATCTTTTCCTTGTCTGTGTGGGCAGGTTGCCTTCATCGCTGCTTCATTCACACAGAATATAAGATTAAAATAAATATTGTGCTGGGGGTTTTTGGTAAAAGATGTCAAACCAATCACGTCTTTGTAGTGTCATGTAAAAGCACAAATGCATCTGCACGCATTAGAAATACTGCACTAGAAGTGCTTTAGAAACAACATAAATACTTATTTTCACAGCCCTGTTCCCAACTCTCCCTGCACACCAGGTGGCAAGTGGGTGTGTGCAAAAATTACTGTGATTATTTTAAAAACCAAACCTCTTTCTTATAAAATTTTAAAAGGAAAATGACTGTTGTCCAGAGGCTTTTTATTTACTTCAGCTTTTAGCAGAATTTTTTGGACCGTAAGGTTTGGGTGACGCCTGGGTTTGAAGCACCTGGAATGTGTGTCCTGACTACTCCGGGGAGAAGAGTGATGCTGCCCAGTCCCAGTGTACAACAGAAGCGATCCTGGCCGTGGATCCAGGAACCACCATGGTTTGGCTACACATGAGTACATACCTACAGCAGATCCTTTATTTTGTGTAGCAGATTTTCCCAGGCCATTTGCTGTTTGTATTTGATGGGAAGTCTGACTGTGGAGAAATTTAATTCAGAGTGAAATCTCTCATTTCTAGAGCTGAAATTTTGTACATTTTTTCCACAGGCCCAGGATTTCATCTTATATAGATGTGAAGCTCCTAAACCAGAAACTCCTACTTCCAGGGGCACCCAAGGAGATGAGGTTTTTAGGTATGTGCATTACTATGTACTGTATGTCACTCAAAGTCATTCCAGCTCTAAATGTGGTTATACACCAGCACAGCAAAATTAAAACTGTGTGTAAACCAGCCCCAGTCCTGTATTTCAGTAGAGGAGCAGGTATTTTTACTAACCCACTCCGTCCGTATCCTTGGATAATATGGACTTCTCCAGTAATTGGGGAAGACTTCCTCCTACCAGTGGGATTTTGATGGGATGGCGTGTGAGAAATCCTGCTACTAAACATACTGTTAGATTTTTCTGCCAGTTTTTGTGATTATCTTAAATGACTGTCTTGATGTCATTTCTGCAATGACGACTTTTTTTTTTTAACTGAAATGCATCCAGATCTGACCGTGCCTTAACACAACACGCAAACGCCAAGAAAAAAGCACATAGGAATTCTTTTTACTTTAAATTAGAGGCAATAGCCAATGTAAGGACCATTTTTCAGCCCTCAAGACAAGTTCATGAAGTCTTAATGTAAGTTTTGTTTTATATTGATCATAAATACCACAATAAAAAATAATAGTGAGATTTTTCCTTTGGTTTAGAGCTATAACGTGCACAGAATATTTCACAAATAATTCCAGTCTAACCTGTACTGCTACTGAAGAGAACATTATATGATAAAACTCTGTGAGACAGATTAATAGCAAATTAATCACAATTAATCACCCAAAATGATAACAATAAAAATGTCTTCTAAATACCATCAAGTTATAGCATTGCAAAAAGCATTATTTAGAAACCTTTCCTTATCTTTGATAGAAATCCTTGACTTCGGTGTGTGCTTGAAATGCTATGCAAAATCAAGAGCTAATTCTTGCAAATGTAGATACTCGGTCATTTATGTGTATCACTGTTATTTAAAATTTTAATTATGAAGTATTTGTATGAAATTAAAATGTTTAATAACTTATTCCTGCCCTTGTCTAGCCAGGCTGTCACAGGAACAGACACTCCTAACACGTGAAAGCCAGGATCTGGGACACCCCCGAGGGCTGCTTGGCTGAGGACAACAGAATCAGGTATTATTCCAGTTAAGAAGTGCTGCACTTTGGGGAATATTGATTGAATTGCATTTTTCTGTGGACCTGAATGAATTAAAGGACTGTGAGTTGTATTACAGGCAGAGCTGGCTGACCGGCTTTACTGAAAGCTGGGAAAAGACCTTGTGGTCACTGTTTACGGCTTTCCTCAAAAGAACTTTTTTGATGTTTTCAATGCTTCTTTTGCCCCCCAATGGCCAAAATACATCTTACAAAATTCTTTTGAGGTACTGAAGATGTAGATGAGAAAGGATAAGCATGTAATTTTTTTAGTTACATTAGGGGCGGGAAGGCAGGAGAAGTCAGTTCCTGATCCTTTAAAATTACGGGCCAAGTTTTGCCCTTGAAAAACTGAGTCCGTGGTCTGTGGCTTCACTTACTGATGCATCTGAAAATGGTATTTTTCTTTCTGTAGTCCATGGAGCACTGATCACCTATAAGACTGTGGATAAAATGATTGTAGCTAAAATAGAAAATATACTAACAGTTCCACATCCCAAATCCTAGAGAAAATATGTTTTGAAAGTTGCATTTAGCCTAATTTTTAGTTGGTTGTAAATGGAAACCACTGTGGCAGTGCCTCTGGGTGGTGCCTGTTGGGTTTTCTCAGAACTCATCTCTTGGCTATGAGTGACTCAAAAGATTTGTTCTGTGTAATACTGTCAAAAAATTAAATACTTATCGTTGCGAAGATTTTAACTTCTGTTCTGTACCCCTGTGTGATGCTGAATTTGTAAGCAGTGAATGGAAAAGTGGCTCACAGAGCAGCATCCCGGCTTTTCCTAGCACAGGCAGTGCCTGCGTTTCTCACCATCCATGTTTTCAGCACGTGCTGGCTCCAGCTCAGCGCAGCATCTTACTTTAGAGATGCTCTTGTTGCTTGCAGGACCCTCCCTGCCGGGGAAGTCACCGATGGACTGCGGACACCTAGCAGCGAGCAGCGAGGAGATCTCCAGCCCGGGCGCAGAGCCCGATTCCCTGCTGGCTTCCTCTGGCGGCAGCAGCTCCTGCCTGCCCTTGGCGGCCGGGCCGCGGGCTGGGGCCGCTCCGGGCCGCCCCGCCGCCGCCAACGCCGCCCGGGAGCGCAGCCGGGTGCAGACCCTGCGCCACGCCTTCCTCGAGCTCCAGAAGACTCTCCCCTCGGTGCCGCCCGACACCAAGCTCTCCAAGCTGGATGTGCTCCTCCTGGCCACCACCTACATCGCACACCTCACCCGCAGCCTGCAGGATGAGGAGGAGGCACCGGCAGAGGGCTTGGGCACCCTCCGCGGGGATGGATATCTCCATCCTGTCAAGGTAGGGGAACTGAGGAGCGGCTACCACCTTCTGTCAGCGAGTGAGTACACTGGCCTTAGATATGCCGATGAAACGAAAGATTTCAAGTTCCTGTACCTTGGCCTAGAGGTAATACTTGGAAATCCTGCCCGGACTAACCATTGTGCCTAGATGTTAGGGGTCTGATGGAGCTTTGTTCCTCCAGCTTCAGGGACTTTGCAGCAAAATATCAAATCTACTGTAGGTCCAAACCTGGTGGGACCTGGTTTTTTGGAAGTGAAGGTCAGCACCAGAGGAGTACTTGCATCTTCTCAGTCCCTGTGTGGAAACCTTGGTGAGCCCCACAGACCCATCAGATCCTGCCGTGAGGGGTCTGTGGTGAGGTGACACTGTCCCACAGAGGTGATCCAGCCACGGCTGGGCCTGCTTTGGTTCTGCTGCCGAGGCAGCCCAGTGCGGACAGCGGCGTTAATTACCAGCCATGTGTTAATTACTTCCATGAAAGTGCTTTTCTGAAGCATTTCTCTAGTTGGTATAGGCTCTTCTCTTTGTCAANNNNCTTTTTTTCAAAAAAAAAAAAAAAAATCACAGCGATGCAGAGGGGATGAGAAGGGGGAACTGCTCTTGGAGAGGACCGGGCTGGAAACTGTTTCAAATACAGTGCTCCCTGACTGATGGGGCTCAGACACCGCGGGGTGTTTTCTTTGGCTCTGCTCGCAGGGAGTGAGTTAGAGCACTGGGGTGTTTTCTTTTCTTTTTTTTTTTTTATTTATTTTAAGAGTATGAATTCAGAATGATTTAGTTAGGATTAATTTGTGAAGTAATCTCTAATTTCTAAAAAGTTCCTAATTCACAGAGAGTTCCTTGTTCACGATGTTGGTTGCAGTATTTTACAGCATGATGTGAACGTAGGCTTCTGAGGCCATTTAAATGATTAGCAGACTCGTAAAAAAAGCAAAGCTTCTATATCAATTAGAAGATGGCTATAATTTAAGTAAAAAAATACTGTGATGTATTTCAAAATAAGTTCAAAATAGCTTCTGTTAGTTCCCTCAGTCAGAGTGAAAGGACACAGGTCTCTTATGGTACTTTTTATCAGCTGCCAACTACTACTGGCAGAAAAATACTCTTGAATAGTTATTACAGCAGTTAAATGATCCAGATGCCCATTTCCCAGGCTACTGGAATAGAGTAGCCTGGATTCACTTAAGCCATTACTTTTCATGAATATATTTGATGAAAGTGTCACAGTCAAATCCTAATATGTGCTTCAAAAACCCCAAAACACAGTATATGAGACAACCTATAAAGACTTTAACTAAACTGATAGATTAAGCATAGTAAATGCAAATAGTGAGGAAAGTTAAATATCCAAGTACAGTTGTGTGTACACTGAATGAAAAATATGGTTAATGACTTTAAACTCGTATGGTTTACAAACTCATAACATCACACTTGAAATGGAATTACTGAATGAGATCGTACATTCCAAGTGAGAATATGCTGCTGCTTTAGGTCTTTGAACAGAAGAGCTGAGATTTATCTGCAGTATTATTAAGTGCCCCTTACCCGCAGGAAAGGCACCAATCTGTTCCCAAAAGAGTCTTTAAAAAACTGCATTCTTTTGGAACAACATGCTGGCTGCCTTGCAGGTATTTTTGCATCCACTGTGTGTGACAAGTTGTGTCTCAAACATCCACCTCTCTAATACTGACCTTGGCACAGCAAATGGAGCTGGATGCTCCCTCCTGAGTTCTGGGTGCCCAGCTGTGGCCACCCGCACCACAGGGCTGCTTGCAGTGAGTAACCTGCTGGGATTAAGAAACCTGAGCTGTCACAATAAATATGTAACACCAGAGTAACTGATGATTCCAAAAATCAGTAAGTGTAAAGATGAATCGTCTCTTCTGAAATAGCTGGAGCTGACAAGAATAAGATGCTGTGAGTGCTGAAGACTGCCAAGGTGCAATTACATTAAATTCCCTCAGACTCACAGCCTTCAGCAGCAGCCCCTGTGCTGCAGTCAGGGTTGTGGGGCCCAGCCAGCAGGGATGGGTGTGCACATGGGGCTGCAATCCCTGCAGGTGCAGCGGTATCCCTGTAGCATCCCTGGTGCCTTGAGAAGGAATGCCCTGTTTTATTCTGCTAACAGAACATGTATGACACAAACTGAGCTAGGGTGACTGGCCAGCACGGCCTGCTCCTGTCTGCTGGGGCATGGCAAGGTTGGGAGCTGTGCCTCACGATTAATCACGAAACCAAATATCCAGGCTGAGGCTCCCTTATCAAGCTCCAAACATTTACCAGCAAATGACAAAACAGGAACTGTTTGGTGATAGCAACAGTTTCCTATTTTGTTGTACTGTGATTCCATCAACACCTAAAGCTTTGCTGAGAACTGCTGTCAGAGTGCAAAGATCCTGGGTGTCTCAGTGCTGTGCTTGTCTCCTCTCTTGCAGAAGTGGCCCATGCGTTCCAGGTTGTACATTGGAGCCACAGGACAGTTTCTGACTCACTCAGCACAAGGAGACACCGCAAACCACGGGGAAACATCAACATCTTCACAGATCTAACCTCCTTTCTTGCTTTTAAAAAAATGGTTATTTATTACACCTTATATATATATTTAAGTTAAAAAATAGTATCTACAGACAAACTATAATTCCTGAATGCTGTTTGTAGAGGAGAAGGAATTGATTCTTAAATGTAATTAATACCTCATTAAGTTAATGTGATGCATCATTGGTTTCTATCATTGCTGGGATCTGAGCGGGGGGAGTGGGAGGTGGTGACTGCAGCCAGCAGCAACAGGAGCAGCAGCAGCAAAGAGCTGACAGCAGAGTAAGTATCCTTGTCCTCTCTGGGACAAGTGCTGTGAGAAAGAGAGGAGGAGTGAGGTGGTACTGGCCAAGTAGAGGGCAAAACAGGCTTGGGTGACAAGAAAAGGGCAAGGCTAAAAATAGCAACTGTAATCCCACATTAACTTTCTCCACTGCTTAAAGCCGATGGCAGAAATCCCCTGACCGCAGCTGTCAGGTCAGGGCTTAACCCATCGGATAGTCCTACATGTTTGTAGCTATTGCTGGGAACGTGGATGCGTGTTCATGGAGTAAAAACGTGCTGAGAGACCCGTCCCTCCTGCACAGAGCGCTGTGCATTGGGCACTGCTCGTATCCACCCTCGGGATTGTGCTGCATGTTCCAGGGCTCAGCCCGTGTTTGCCACCCCGGCACAGCCACGTGTCTGCTCACCATTCCACAGCTCATTCCATTTAAGGGGTTCACATGTTGAAGCAGATGAGCCCAAAGTGTTGGCTTGTTCGTAGCACACTTGTTCACTTAAACATCTATATTTAGGCAAGAAAAGTTGAAACTAAATGCACAAATGTCATCTGTTGTATCTGTTTTGTAAAACACTGTACTTCTCATATGGTTTGTTATTGCTGAGGTAAATGTTCTATTAAATATTATTCAGTGAATATTATATACTTTGAGTTGCAAAATCTGTTATCAGTTTCTCATTGTACTCGATAATATTCTGCATTTATAGATGCTGTCTTCTTTCTGAAGACTTCATGATTTAAATTTTAAAATGACATTTAGGAAAACAAAAATATTAGCCAGAACAACTTTCATAAAAACAGTATGGTAAAATCTGGAGCTCTCAACTGCCCCAGCAGCATTCTGAGCTTTTAACAAGATAATATACCTGGAAGGGACAGTATTCAAGAAAGGGGGCAAAAAACTTCCTCAGTGTTTTTAAAGGCTTATTCCTTTCAATGTCATTGAATGATTCTGACTGCTTATCCGGGAAGCAGAGGTTCAGTTGGACATTAGGAAAAATTTCTTCACAGATAGGGCTGTTAAGCATTGGAATGGGCTGCCCAGGGAGGTGGTGGAGTTGCAGGTGGTAGAGTCACCGTTCCTGGAGGTGTTCAAGAAAACTCACAATGTGCCACTTAGTGCCATGGTCTAACTGACAAGGTGGTGATCAGTCAAAGGTGATCAGTAGTCTTTTCCAACCTAGTTGATCCTGTAGGCATGAAAAATACTTTTGCAATAAGGGTTAAAAACGTGGAAAATTATGAACGGATGGCACAGAGAATACATCTCAGACTCCTTATCCGTGAGCTACAAGACCCATATCAATTTCTGATTGTACATGATAATATTCTGAATTTATAGATGTTGTCTCCTTGTGTCCTTTCTGAAGACTTTAAATTTTAAAATTACATTTAGGGAAAAGGAAAACAAAAATAATAGAAACAACAACTTTTGTTTAAAAAGTATGGTGAAATCTGGAGCTCTCCACGACCCCTGCAGTATTTACAATTAAATATTTCCAATGCTTTGCAGGCAGCCAGAGAATTGGAGCAGCAAGCACTGTAGTTACTTAATGTAGCCACATCCCTACGATCTTTTCCGCATTTTACGGAATTACTAAAGGCCAGTAAGAACATGCAGAATTACAACAGCAGTTTTTCAGTTAAGAAAGAAGAGTTCCCCGTATTTATTAGTTGGGATTTTTTTTTTTCCTTGAGACAGATTATTCTGCATCAGAATTATGCCTTTCCTTCCAGAACCAAGACACCAGGTGAGGTAACGCACTCCCTTCGACCAGGGCAAGAGCTTTTATCTTCTAGAAAGTTACACAGCAGGATAACAACAGATCCTCTGAACCTGTTAGCTTCAAACCTGGTATTTGGTTCCAGTGCTGCATTTCCTAGGAACAGTTCATATCCTCGTATACTGAAACCCAAGAGTTTGGCATTTAGCACTAGGAATGTGCACGTGCTTAGGAATAAAGCTGTACAATGTTTATACATTGCTATCAAAAGGTGGCATTTTTCATGGAGGAACCTAAAAGACCTCGGCAAACCTCGGTCACTGTCATCACAGCTTTTCCCTCGGAGGGATGGGACAGGCGAACTTCCCGCGGCCCCAGCAGAGGCGCTGCCTGTGCAGAGGCTGCGGGGCAGGGTTCCCCTCTCCCTGCTGCTGGCGGCTGTACCTCCCACAGCCCCTGCGGCCCCGCATCTCTTTCCTCAGACACGCCAAACGCCCCCCGGCCGCTTTTCCCGTGTCCCGGTGCGCGCGCAGCCGGAAGGCGCCGCGCCCGCCCCGCCCCGCCCGGAGCGCCGCGTATTTAGCGGGATCTCGGTGCGGAATCGCCCTTTCCGACGGGGACACAACCGGAGCGACCGGGCCTGCCCGCCTCCAGCCGGGGTGCGTGCCTCGGTGGGTGCATGGATGGATGTGGCGGGAGCCGGCACGTGTTTGCGGGGGCCCGTTTTGGCGGTGGATCCAGGGCTGGCGAGGGACTCCCCCGGCGGTGCCTGGGAGGTGGGAATGCCCGGGCGTGGGGCGTGCCCGGGCCGCTCCGTGGCCTGGGAGCGGCTCCGCCGTGCGCCTTCCTCGGGCGCGGGAGCGCCAGCAGCGGCCGCCGAGTCTGTGATGGGTACAAATTGAAAGGGGGAAAATTTAGGTTAGATACTGGAAGGAAGTTCTTTACTCTGGGGGTGGTGCGGCCTTTGGAGCAGGGAGATTGTGAGTGCCCCGACCCGTGGTGGTGTGTAAAGCCAGGCTGGATAAGGCCTTGCTGGTCTAGTGGGCGGTGTCCCTGCCCGTGGCAGGAAAGGGGTTGGGACTGGATGATCGCTGAGGTCCGTTCCAGACCTTTAACGTTCAGTGATTCCGGGATCCCGCCGTGCGGATCCGCAGCGATCCGTGTGATTCCGTCAGGGCCACCCGCCCGACCTTCGCCGTGCTCCTTGGAGCAGGTCCTGGCTCGGCAGTCCAGGCACATGCTCGTCTGAACAGTAGAGCGATTTCTGGCCTTCTCAGAGGAATTAGAAATGCTCCCAGGTGGTTAATGTGAGAAATCCCGACACAGCAGGTCAAAGCAATGGCTGCAATCTCAGGAATTGCAGGGATGGTTTGCTGTCGCTTTTCTAAGCAGGCAAAGCCGTCACGTGAAAGAGGAGTGATTGTCACGCTGTTGTTGCTGTGCCTGTGTTTCCCCTGGGTGCTGGGGTGGCGCAGTTCAGGCTGACACTCCAGCCACACAGGCTTCCCGGGAGAGTGGGTGCCATGGGAGACCGAGATGGACCTAATTGGTGTGTGCCACGTGGTGGTTACTTCGAGCTGTCTCTTGCTTCATCAAGTCGTAAAACGAATGACAGATTGGACATTCAAAGACACTTGGTTTTGCTGACAGATCGTTTTCATCAGCAAATGCCTGTCATAATTCAAAAGATAAATTAGCTTCTTTTTCCTTTAGGGAATTGGGCAAGGGCTGTGAGGTGACCCAGACTATGCCCTTTTTCGGGTTATAGGCACAGATCCGAACTGGTGGGGTCTGGCAGGGACAGGGCCTCAGGGGTATCAGCAGCCTCTGTGGTAATGCTCTCCTCTCAGGACTGCAGTGGGAGTGCTGACCTCAGTTCAACTGGTGGTAAAACATTGGTGAGTTCCCCAGAGTGAGCTGGGGTTAAAGGCTGTGCCCTGCCAGAGTGCTCCTCTCCGCAGCCTGGCTGGTCATTAGGAGCACTGTACTCATCCTGCAATCAGTCATTCCTCACACTGGAGCTTGCTTGAGGAAAATGGTCCTGCCTCTGCTTAACCTTGATCTCAGCTGATGCTCTATCCCAGGTAATTACAAAGAGAGCATGAGGTTGGTGTTTCTTGGGCTGGCTTACTGTCCCCAAAGAAGTGTTAATGCTTTCTGCTGCTGGCTCAGCAGTGGAGCTCTCTAAATCAAACATCTTCTTTTCATTGTTTTAGGCAGAAAGTGAAGCTCAAGATGAGTTTGTTACCGGCTTTGGGAATCCTCAGTCTGGAGTCTGCCATGCCTTGCAAGCAGAAAGATGCCACGTGAATTCTGGAGCTATGGAAGTAAATATTTCTTACTGTACTTGAAGGTGTTGAGGGAAGCCCCATGAAATCCAGATCAAGAGTTCTGAAGCTGTCTAATGGCTTGAAAATTCCCTTACAGATGAAAAAAGGAGGAATATGATTGTATGTAGGGTTAAGAGATTAAAATTCTAACAACAGGTATTACAGCAGCTATAAAATCTCCCAAGCTTTGCTCTCCAGAACAAAGCAGGTGCAATCCAAGAATCCCAAAGGAGTCAGAAGGGAGAGGTTTGTATCAGAGAACCTAGTTTTTAACTGGGGAAACATGACTTCTGATTTGAAGAATTCATGGATGTTAGTTGAAAGGGAGAGAATAAAGTGAAGAACAGTGTGTTCAGATCACAATCCATGCTGGTGCTTAACCTGTGTCAGTCTTGGAGTATATTCCAAAGGGAAAGGTGACTTTGATAGTGAGCTTTACCTCTACAAAGATACTTGGCATCTGGGATGTAAGAGAGGGACCTGCATTTTTGTGCCCAAACACAGCGGTTTTTCTCTTGTTCTTGGCTATCCTCAATCTGTTCTGTGCTTAACAGTTAAAACCAAGGCTCTGCTTCAGCTTATGGGAGTACAACTCTTGAGACAAAGTTAACCAATTCCCTTGTATTTAGTACCTGGAAAAAGCAGTCTTACATAGGCAGGAAGCTGCTGGCATAGTGATGATGACCCTTTGCCGTTTACCCAACTGAATGTTGTGATGAGCAGTGTGGTATATCTGATGTGCCAGTTAATCACTAGGGTTTTCCCAGTTTGATTCGCTCCTGTCATTTCTGATTTTGTTTATTCTTTTCAAGGTTCTGTGACATCAGATGACCACCTCCACCATCTTCCAGCCTTTTGTGTGCACATGGAGCCAGCAGGAGAGTCCACCCACTTCTAGAAGTGCAGGTGTTTAAGGAGGTCAGTTGTTTTTTACTGTCACAGTAGTGAGGCTCCTGCAGGCTCTACTGCCATCCAGGGAAAGCCTGTACTGCCCATCTTGGCAACTGTCCTTTCCTTGTGGGACTGCTGCAAGTCTTCCAGTTTTCAAAAGATAATGGAAAAAACTGGGGAGAGGCAAGGATGAGAAGTTGTGCTCTTTTTTCAGAAAATCCCTTAATATTGCTTCTCAAAAATAGTGATTTATAAAGGAATTCTATTTCAGTCTACTCTTAATGAGTAATTTTGCTGGCATAATGATGAGACCTTTGCCGTTTACCCATCTGAATGTTTTTTGATGTGTATCTCGAGATCTGAAATGCCAGTGAGGGCA
Organism: Pachycephala philippinensis; assembly: GCA_013397055.1. Lineage (NCBI taxonomy): Eukaryota > Metazoa > Chordata > Aves > Passeriformes > Pachycephala > Pachycephala philippinensis. The sequence goes on along the minus strand of VWZT01010892.1, from coordinate 87,348 downwards.
ATACCTTTGTATAAGATTGATTAAGGATACAGGAAACTAACTTGTTATTCTGTTATGTTCTTAGCTTGAAAACAGCAGCCTGGAATGTGGAGTTCTAATGCTTGGAAATACTTCCATTGCCCTTCCTGCTCTTCAGAAATACTGCTTGGTTCCATAGTATGGCAAGGGAGTAGCTGTTCACTGAAAATGAATAATCCTGGAATGAAGTTCAGGGTAGAGTGTCACTCCAGAAAGAGAAGAGGCCTTATGGGCACTCTTAGAACTTAGTATGAATATTTGAGTGTATCAAATAAATGGATCAAAAGTGAGTAAGGCAAAGATTAAGACATGAGAAAACGTGTGTTGTCTAAATGAGTGTTTACAGTGTTAGTAGTGGGTATAAATAAAATCTTGGATTTCTGTTTTCAGTGACTTATTTTTTTGTTGAGGCTATGGGAGCAGTAGCACTGTGATCCTGCTGGATGACATCCCGGGTAGGAGGAACACAAGCCTTAAGTATTCAGCTTGTCCAGATTTGGCAGGAAGTCTGTACAATTTTATTGCTGCTTTTCTATTTAACGTGTATCTCTTGGATGTAAGACTTGATGAGGATCATGTCTAGTGCTATATCCTTACAAGAAGATGGAATACAGGAAAGCCCATAGCTGGGGCAGCATACTGTGCTTCAAACACCTCATCTCCTACCACACATTCTGCACACTTGTTTTTACAGTGAGGTAGAGTTGAATTCATTGAGCTACTTGCCTACCAGGTTGTCTTAATACTATTTTTTCACTTAACCTGTAGCACTATTCCCTGCAGTCTATCCAAAATAATGTGGAAACACTGGGTTTTGGGGTTTTTTGAGGCTAGGGGGGAAGAAGGTTTGGGGGAGGAGGGTTGGTGGTTTTCTTTTGTGGTTTGTTTGTTTTGCAGGCTTTTTTGTTTGGGTTTTGGTTGCAAGAGTATCTGGCAGCCTTGTCTAATCTCATGTTGCTGGAATGTAAAAAAGGACACAGAACATGAAGCAGTATGATAATACTTTTATACATTTCAAAATCTATACACCATGAGTAATTAAAGTAGAAAAAGTAATTAAACTAGGAAAAGAAGAGTTTTAATGTTCTTAAAACTCTTTAACCCTTTGGGTGATACATTTGAAAAGAAGCAACAAGAAAAACTGCAGCATTCAGGTAGCTGAAATGAAACATTAGATTCTGAACTGGTGGTTTAATTTTTAGTTGTAGTCTTATTAAAAATCCTGAATCCTAAATTATTCCTCACTTAGCTGTGAATGGAGAGTGGTAGCCAGGAAGAGAAGTTCTGGTTAGGACTGTATTCTGAAGCTGTGGCTTCCCAGGATGAAGAGATCCCTCCTGCCTTCAAATAACTCACAAAACTTGTAATTCAAGTCCTGTCAGCTATGCTTTATTCCTTGGTAAAACACCACTGAACCGTTTTCTACTAAGTTTTTAGTAATTTTGTATTTCTAACTGTAGCCTCGCAAAAAGCCAAAGCCTGAGGCTTTACTTAAAGTGGAGTTTTTACTCTTCATTGGTGTTAATGTGAATTCCTGGGCTATAGGCAGCAATAAACTTCAGCAGTTGATGGTGACACTGCATGAGGTAAATATCTCTCTGTTGCAGGGAGTTTTCATCACTGAGGTCAAATGGAAATACAGGATTTGGTGCTACACATAATGCAGATGTGCCTAGGCAAAGAAGAAATAAAATCTTAAGCTGAAAGACTTGGTATTTGCCAGTACTTTGAGGGGAAAAAAAACCTGTGATGCAAATTACTTAGTCATGCAATCCTAGATCATAATTCTTACCTCACTTCCAAAGCTGTGTGTGAACAAATATGACTGATGCTTAATAAACAAAAAAACCTCCAGCCCTTGTCTTTGGTTTCCCCAGGGAGGGAAATCTGTCCTTAGTTTAACCTGAGGTGGTGTTAGAAGAGCAATGCCTCAAATAAGCCAGCATGAAGGACAGGCTTGGTGCAGGCCTGTGGCCTCATTACATACAGCACTGAGACTCAGCAGAGAAGTCACACTGACGAGACTTCTCCAATACCAGTCTTCAACAGTGGAAGTTCTGGATTTGGATTTGAAATTAACTCTTACTGCAATCAATGGACATAGAATTTTTTCAGACTGACAAAATGTGACAGTGATGCACCCAAGACTAAGGAACTGTTGTGCAAAATTTACCATGTTTTAGGGTCAGCGATGACTCAAGTAACAAGATGGCAATCACTGCATCTTCCTGAAGTACTGTCTGTCTTAAACTGAGCTTGGCATGAGCCTTAGACAGTGAAATCCTAAGAGATCAATATAAGCATGTCAGAAATAAAAAATACTGCAGGCATGAATGCAACGTGTCAAGCACTTGTGTAAATTAAAAGTTAACACTGGGGTGTTTTTTTCATACTTCAGCTGCGCAGTTACACTTATCACTGACAAAATACATACTATGCATTAACTTTTTGTGCTAAAAAGTGGAACTTGGCATATTATCCATTAATAGTTTTTGCTCCCCTGATAAAGCTGTGCATATTTAAATCCCATTTTGTTTTTCTAGATAGCTTTAATAATGTTTTGTAAATAGCTGTTGGGCCTTTTTTTGCCTGGCAAAGTTGTTTGAACTTGGGTTTCTTTTAGCAGTGTCAATGTATAAAATAAATGGTATTCATAAATGGTAAATGAGATTATTTATGCTTGGTCTTTTCAAAACATGTGTCTTATCTGGATTTTTATTAAACAAGCTCCTGAGCAGATTAGCACAATTTCTCTTTGAAAATGAAAAGTAGGACGTACAGAATTTTTAGTGCGGACGCTGATAATGTTGATCCATGAATGGAATCTCTTCTCACCCTGCGACTTGCAAGATAATAGCCCTGAATGAGACTTTCTGCTTCTGAACTCAGTTCAATATGAAGATTCCTGGCAAACAAAATAAACTAGAGAGAGAGGACACATTTTAAGTATTTAACTGGAAAATAAAGCATTTACCTTTTTTCACACCTTTTAATATACCCATGGCATAGCAATACAGGCTCGGCAATATATTCTACCAATAGTTTTAATAGTAAAGACAGTTGTCACAATTTGGCTGTGCTGAATAAGGAAAATACGAAGGATAATTATAAGGACAGATCTTGGATAGTAAGCAGAATTATAGAATGGTTTGGGTTGGAAGGGATCTTAAAGATTATCCAGTTCCAACTCTCCTGCCATGGGCAGGGACACTTCCCACTAGACCAGGTTGCTCAGAGCCCCATCCAGCCTGGCCTTGAACACTTCGGGGGGGAATCATCTGTTAGTTATGCTACAGATATTGATAATTTAATTAGAATGGAATATTAACTTCCACTACTAATTATAAACTTTTTGGTCAAAAATAGATATTGGAGATCTGTTCTCATATGAATGCTAACTTAGTCTGTTTTCCAGAAACATGCTCAAACTGTATTTATTATACTGACCCTTTTCAAGAATTGAAGCTGCTTTTGTCAATGATCCTATTAGTGCAAGTGGAAATATGGCAGGGGAAAGGCCAGAAAGTGAGTATTAAAAGTAAGCAGACTGTAAGCAGAGAGAACCTTCTGATGCCAAACCCAGTATGATATTCACAAATATAATGCATTTCTAAATTATTGTGTATAATCTGTTACCTCCTCGTAATCCTGTGTTCTGAACTGCTGTGAGGCTTTGTACAGCATGGCCTCAGGATTAATGGCTCCTTTCAAGATATGATGTACAACAGGAGAAGACGGGTGACAGGAAGGAAACTCATTGTAAATCAGGAGCCCAAAACCATCTACAAGGTTAACTGGAATCAAACTCACATCCTAAAGATAAGACCCATAGAAAGAAAATATCTACTTTATTTTGGGCTTTTGACTTATAGAAGCATATCCACTTATACTGCAAGATTATCTAACGAATTACCTGTAATACTTAGTAAAATTTTGTTTAAATGACACCTACTTTTTTTGGGAAAGCTATCTCATTTTAGAAGATACCTGATGTAAAGTTACTTAAGTTATGACTTTCTGGGAAATACTAACAAGTTTAATAGTTTTCATTATTTTATAGGTGGAAATAAACACCAATGACAGCTATAGCACAGTTCCTCTCGTAACAAGGCATGTGCTTTACCATCTGTCCAATTAGAAAGTTCTCCTTTTGTATATGTTTCTTTGAGGAAGAGTCCACATCTATAAAGGACCAAAAGTTGGTCTGAACTGAAACAGTAACTTGATGGTCAGCCTCTTCTCCATACTTCTTCCCAGGAATAAATACTGTTGTTGTTCTGCTCTCTAGCACTAGGATAAGACAAAATTCATCAGTTACGTGACCGATTTAGCTTAGCTACAAATTCTAGTCCCACACACATCTGAAATCAGTCATGATTATGATTTTGGTGAATTGTTATGATTAATGGATATCTGTAGTGTAGCAGATTTAAGTTTACAGGACCTTGGCTTTTTTGTCCTTGTGTCTTACATAGACCCATTAAAAACAGTGTACAGATTTTTCCAGCATTTGAGGGCTATAGCCTTGAATTTGCATATTTGTTTAGTTCTGTCCCCTCATTTGTTAGGAGGTGGGAGATTACCAGACTGTAGAAGTTCAAGTTTATCCTTTTTATATGAACTTAAGTCTCCTATGTAACAGATGCCACCCTTGGCCAGCACAGCACTGCAGGCTTGAATACTGGCACTTCCAGTTCCGTGTTTATCTTTGGACACAGAAGGAAAAATTTCACTAGAAGGTGGGTGTCGAATGCCACGAGGCAGAAGACATAAGCTGTAATTCAGAAGCCTGGAGGATTAAATAATTCTGTCAGTCATAAATTGTTAAATTATTCACTTCTGAAGAAACTTAGAAAGTAGTAAGACTCACTTAGAAACAACAACAAGAAAACCCCTTAACATGAAACCAGCATCAAAACTAAATTTTTAACTTTGAATACAAAAGTAGCGGTTCAAGCCTACTCTCCAACAGCTGTCACTGAGACTGTATTTTTTATGTATTAAGCATGAGGCAAATCATGGTTTGCAGAAGTAATTCCTAGGAAATCGAAGAAGTCTCGTAATTTAACCCCACATTGTTAACTCCTCTTTCTATCCTAGAGAAACTTTTCCAGTGATTTAGAAGTTTAGAAGATTAGTAATTCTGGCCATCTGGGAAAAAGGAAAAGGCTGGAACTTGTAAACTCTGACTTCCTGAGTTACACACTCTCCTCCAATTCTTTTGGAGGAAGAAGGTATAGAATATCATTTTCATCCCCTGTACTATGTTCTTTGGCACAGAGAGGTTGCAAATTATCTGTCTGGTTCCACAATCAAAGGCTCTTAAAGATTTTAAGATGTCAGAGCATGGTTTGTCCTACTATTGCAAACTGGGAGAAAATTATTGAATGAAATTAGGAAGAATTAGTAAATAAGGTATTGCACCAATGGAAATACGTGGGAAATGCTTACTTTGACAGGCTGCTGACAGTAACTACTGTGCACATGCAACACAGTACCAATTACAGTAATACAAAATACTGATCATGATTTACAGTGTGCAGCTGTTTTAACATTAACCAGATGGTTTGATTCTTAAAACACTGAAGTCCCGTTTCTCTTAAGAAATCTTAATCTTAACCTGGGAAAAAAGAAATCCTGCAGAAAACATTTTTTAAAATTTGAACAAATTTTTACAGCTAAATTTTGAAATGGTCAAAGTTTTGTTTTTGGGCTTTTTTTCCACAACAAAAGACATTAGTGAATTGGTTAAAGGACTTCCAAATGAAAATAAAATTCATTCCCCTTTCAGAGATCTTTTTTAAGTTATGGCAGGAAAAAGTAATTTTGTTTAAATTAATGTAACTGTAAAGCTGAGCATATTGTACTTTTCTGCAGTGTATGTAAAATTGTGTTAACAGTTTATAGTTGCATGAATAGGTAAATACATAAATGCATAGTGAAAAATGTTTAAAGGCAAAAATAACCAGATTTAAAATCTATGTGTAAAGATGTATGTCAATTTGCATACCTTATCTGTATGGTTTTTATGAAAAAGAGTGATAAAAATCTAAGTATCTATTTATACACCGCTTATTAATTAAAAAGGCTGATAGCGGGGAATCAGTGATGAGAAGGCTTAAATTGAAACAAGGTTTGGAAAGTTGAGCCCTTTTTTTTTGTCATTACCAGCTTCTGGGACAGTCTTCAGTTTTGATTTTAGAAGAATGTTTTATCTGAGCTCTGCAAACCAGTGCTAGTGTTAAATTCTTACTGTAATCTTATGAGAGTTTTAGGAGGTTTTATAATTAATGAAGTGCTGATCTAGATTTATCACTTGAAAAAAACAAAAATGTCCCAGGGATAAAAACTGAGTATTTAACTAAGTTGGAGCCTTGTATATTCTTTTAAAGTCTCCAGCTTTTCGTGTAAGACCGGTCCTATCATCTTTAAAAATACTTAATTTTAAATTCTAATTTATGTGAAAAAAATAAACTCTATCTTTACCTGTCAATTACTAGCGTGTCACTTGTTACAATCAAGAGATCCAGATAATCTGCATTTTCTTTTTCACATGTCTGTACTAGACTCAGCAATATTGCAAGTTTAAGAGTATTGTAAGTGCCTGGTGGAACAACTTGAGAAGCAAAGATGTTGGCCAGGATGGCAGTAAACCTCCAGCGTGAACTTGAAGTCAGTGAGAGCAGATACTTAAAATTGTCACTGACAAAAGAAGGACCTAATGGAAACAAAGTACGGGTGAACAAACACATAAAAGAGACCTACGCAGGTATGTTAGAACAAATCACCGTTGGAGTCTTGATACAAAACTTACCAAGAACAAATTCAGAATGTAAGCATCTGACACTGTTAAAAAGGTAGCAGATATGATCTGCTGGAACTGATGGAATAAGAAAGGAAAAACAAACTGAAATATCAGGTTCATTTTATATTATATTGAAGTACTTTCCAAAGTACAGGAGAAGATGGAAAGAGAAGTTGAAGAACTACAGTAGATAATTAGGGAGTTTTCCAATGCATGGAGAGTGGGCAAAAGCAGATATCAAATAACAGCAAGTACACATTTCAGACTGTAAGAGGAAAGTCCCTGAGTGGTTTTGTAATCTGGACCTCTAGATAATAAAAAACTATACCAATTCTAGATTTTTTTCCTAGGTTTTCCAACCTTTTTTTAAGCCAATTTTTAATGGAACCTTCTTACCATTTGGTTTATAGAGCTGTACACTATTGACTTCTATACATGCAGTAGCTTGTAGGCCATTTTGTACACAAGCTGGAATTCCTATAATCCTGTAGTGGTTTCCTATTGTCATTTTATTGGCCAGTTCATCTGGAAATAATAAAAAAATAAGTGTCGGGGGGCAAAGGTACAGATATGTTACGGCATAAAAGCAGCTTTAAAGGCATGGTCAGAAAACTACTACACATTCTGAACGTTTGATTTTATGATTTAACATTGGCAGAAAACAGCTGGATGCCAGATAATGGACTAGAATAAAATTAAACATACAGTTTTAATTATTTAGTGCAAAAGGTAAGGAAGGCACACCAGGTGAGGGAAAATAGACTTAATGATAAAATGGACAATGCATTTAGTCCTGCATCAAAAAGAAAATGGACAGTTTTTTGCAAGTGTATTTCCTACTCTGAAACTTGTGGCACCACCATCATCAGTCACTGTCCTATAAAATGTCAGAGAAAAAACCCAATATAATAAAGAGGAGTTACAAACTACAGAGATTTCAAAAAGACACACAAATAGCTTTGTGAATCTTTATATTTCTGTGCACCTTAGAAAACAAAATCCCATTTATTTTTTTGAAAATGAGAATTAGATCCAACCAGATCTCAATCTCAGCCTGAGAAACGCTGTAACTACACTGATCACTGGAGCTAGTGGAAATTTAATGCATGTAACTCACAGTATCTTGACCATAGATTGTTGTATGAAATTTTTTAATACAATTTTAGCCCTCCTAGTTCTTTCTATTTAGTTTTCAAGAAATGAACCATATAATTCCCTAGACTTTTGGAATGGCAGAGGTTTTTTTTGTTGCTTGTCTCTTTGTTTGTTTGGGGTTTTTTAAAGAATAAATGGAAGTATGTTGCTGAGTGTGATTTCAGTTGGATATTAACATTAGAAATCATTTAGTGTTTGCAGCGGAGAGCAGTGGTAGTAGAAGCCAAAAACCCTGATGGAATGTGGAAAACAGCTAGATTGAGGAAGGATGTTAAAAATGCATGAAGTTAGTACAGAACAGCATGACCAAAGGAAGTAGAAAGGAGGAAAAAACAAGCAACAGTCAGAATAAGACACTGCTGAGCTGGCCAGGGGATTTTAATTAAATGGAGGTGTAAAAGAGACACAAGAATTTTGTGATGTACACTCTGCAATCACCTGTGCACACTGCTTTGTCACCTAGCTACTTTTTATAAAATTAAGGAGGGGAGTACAGAAAGAACTGCAATATAAATTATGACTTTCACCATTTTAACCCAAAAAATGGAGCTACAATTGCAAGGGATTATTATGGATCAATCCTAAAACATTTTTTACAAAACTCCAAAGTTCATCTTACCTCTCAAGAATACTGTAAATGCCTGAATCCTCAAATGTGATTTATCATTGGAATATCCTTTCAAAGCATTCAGAATTTTAGCATCAATCATTTCAACTATTTGTTTATCTTTCAAAACAAAGGCAAAGAAAGGTTAGTTCTCTTGAAAACATTTTTTTTAAATGACTAGTGTATTTTAAGTGGGCTTTTCCCACTTAAATATTTTGTTTACTTATTGTGTAACAGAAGTAGGAAACTACCAGATCTAAAAGTAAGATTACATAGATCCTACCACCAAGTACTCTAAATTTCATGTCTTCCTGCAGTGGTGAAGAACACAAGCTACACACAAAATCAGTCCTCACTGTAGCAGACTCTGTAGCTCCAGGACAATGCACTCTGATGCATCGAAACCCTAAAAAAATTTAATAATTTACCAACCATTTAAAAGGAGAGCGTAGCTTTAGTTTTAAGTTTTCCATGAAGAACAGAAGCAATTAAAACACTGGACAGTAAAATCCCAAATTTATTATGTTTTTCTTCAGAGGAGCCTCCCTTACATATTCCACTAAAATTATCCATATAATTTATCGTTGTTGGCCACGAGATGGCAGAGTTTCCTACTGCACATTCCCAAGCTGAACAGCTTGGCCGGGCTTTCTTGAGGAGTGAGCCACTGCGGCTTGTGCCTGGCGTAGGAATGACATGGGATATGGATAGTCACTATTAGAGGTACGTGTCCTCATAAAGATATCAGTAGGACTTAATCTGCAGTCTCCAAACTTTGGGATTTTGCATCTCTTTTAAAACTGTATGGTCTCTCTTACAGCAGAAGCAAAAAACCAGCCTTAAAAGTATTTAGGGCCTTACCCTGCAATGGTACCAGCAGTTCAGTAATATTACTCAAAGTAGTAGTTCCACAGAAGTCAGCTACACATTAAAGCAAACTTGTTCTATGCTAGAAGCTTTTGCCAGCCACTTAGGCATATTGTGCTGTGGTGTCTTTATATAGACAGAAACAGTTTCCAAGGAAAAAGGTGTTTTACTAGTTTAGCTTATTTACTTTTGAGATATTATTTAAGACATTTAAGTATTAAGTTATTTAAGATATTAAATATATTCAAGTTATTCTGGTGACTTATATTTTCTCCTATAAACTACCTCCAGCATTAGGAAAAGGGATTGCTGGCACAGCTATTCTTCCAAAACATTTAATAATGCTGAGCAAGTCCACTCCTTCCAATTAACAAAAATCCTGCTGTGCTCATTACAAAAATGTATGCATAATAAAACTACATAGGAAAATACCTTTGTTATGCTAGGTCTTTAATCTCTTATTATCAAATTTATTAAAACACTTTTGAAATAATACTGATTAATTTATATTTTTTTTACTACCTTCAGAGAATGGACAGGTTTCCTCAGTACAAAGAAATCTTGCTCCTTGTGTGTATTTTGTTACAGTTCCCATTGCAATCACTATCCCTTCAGACATGTAAAATCTTTGAGATGTGTAATTAAAGGGATATGCAGAAAGACTCAGAATGTAACTTGGTAAAGGTGGCAAATGTGTTGGTTTCAGCAATATACTGATCTAGCAAGAGACACAATTGCATTAATATCATAAAAATATATTTTTATTTAAAACTGCTTTACTTTTCATGGACAAACACACAATGTGATGCATAACTGTTAAAAAATTTCAGAAACACATGAAGAGCAACTAAGTTTCATATTAATTAATCTCACAATTGCGATATGGTTGGGTGAGACTTCCAGCTATTTTTAATTATAAATAATAATGCAACCAAAGGGAAAATGAAAACTTAATACAAAAATATTTGTTAGTATTTCACTATACTTAGAAAATTCAAGATCTAAACGGAGAAAACCAGTGCAGACTCACCTGGGCTTCTGTCTGCAATTGTTCAATTAATGATAATGTCTTAATAGCTACGAAGCATACCTGTGATGGAAAAATAACTTCATTTTAGAAAGGAAAATCTTGTTAAAATTCAGATGATGCACTTTTGCGTACTCATCTACTACACACTTACTGACTGAAAAATCTGTGCAGCTTGTAGGGGATTATGAAGAATATAGTTTCCAAGAGTGGCATCCAATTCAGCAATGTCAGAAGGATTAATTGAAATAACGAAACGATAAACAGCATAACTTTGTTTTGAGTCTGTAGGAGCAAAAAGTATCTTAAAATAACAGAGACTTGTGCAACATTATGTATCAATTTACCAGACTATGTATTGAGTAATACCATTATATTTTTTGCAATCGTGCACAAATTTCTGAAGGCCACCACTTCTGTCAAGGTAGACAAGAACAACTTCCCTCATTTTCTGCATTTCAGGATCCATCTTCCAAGATCTTTGCACTCTTTATCCAACTGTGGGAATAAACTGTGAAGAAATGATGGTAGCATTGGCCATGCTATAATAGTAATAATAAAGGTACATTTTAACAGAGCCACACAAAATTAAAATAGTCCCTTTTTTCAAACTAGGCAATTCTTGAAGGATTTTTAAAATTCAAGTTCTTTCCAATGACTGAAGCATACCCTCTTTCTAGAGTAAATTTCTGAAGAATGATCTAGTATTTTCATTTTCTTAGTGAATTATTTCACTCTCCTAATTCCCTAACCCACAAAATTAAAGTTTCCATTTAATTTAACCTCCCCTGTAGATTTTATAATCAGTCTATCAAAAGTAAGACTTAAAATTTTATCTCCCTTATTTGAGAAGTCTTCATAGCTGTTAAAAGTGTGAAACTGGGCAACATCTCTTTTCTTAAAATTTGATTTTCTACTCTGCTGTGATCTCCTGTAGCACCCAATTAAGGTGCTGATCTTGCACTTACTTCCATGCATGTACACAGAAGTTCAATTCCGATTCCCACTGACAAAGCTTTTACAACTACAGTTTTGGTTTGGAGGCTGACTGTGCTCTTTAGTGCGTTTTTCACTGTGTATTACCTACATCTCTTTCTATTTTATTTTTTTTAAGAGTAGAGTCTTGTACCATGAAGCACTGCTTTGCAGAATTTAGGAGAATTACTAAGGCAAAAATATGGTCTTTTGTATATATGCATCTGTTTTAATGTCTTTCATATTTTCTTCTGCAAAATGTCCTTAATCCTCTCTGTAGATGACCAATACGAAACAACACTTGAATCTTCAAAAATAAGACTTAGCTACCTGGTAAAGGATAGGATATGGAATCACTGAGCTGATGAGGAATCAAAGCTCACAGCACATGACAGATTCCCTGTAGGAGTTCACAGAAATGACTTTGGGAGGACAAACAGAGCAACATCTGAGAGGAGTAACTGGATTCCAACACAACTTCAGTGTGGCAGCAGCATAAATCCTGTGGCCTGAGAACTGTACTCTGTGGGCTGGGATGTGTTTAGTGCCTGAAGTAACAAATTAAATGCACAGATTAAAAGACAATTTATAATAGGGATTCCCCCCCCGCCAAGTGTTTTTGGGATGACTCCTGCACACTACTACTCCATCCCCTGAAATCTTCAGCAAGAAGGGCTTATAGAAATGTACACATATAGATCCACTGTATCTCCCTGGATCCTGTGTTACCAGGGCTGGACACACAGGACACCACATATGACTAGGAAGGACTGCTATGGCCCAGCTCATCGTGCACTGAGCAGCCATCATTTAAGCTTCAGAAGATAAAGCCTGACCAGGGTGACGGTATTCACCAGTGTCCCCACAGCCAGCTAACCCCACTCCAGGTGTGCCTCGGCACGGACACCCAGCATCTTCCGCCCGGCTTCAGGCTCCTGCCATCAGCACCCCTTCCTCACAGACCTCTCCGCCAAAGTTATTCACCAGGCTTCCTGTGCCCCCTCCTCCCCCGGCCCTGCTGGGGCGGCAGCAGTGGGCACCAAGGGGCCGGGCTGCCCTCAGCCCCGCGGGGCCGCGACGCCGCTCCCTTGTGCCCGCGGGGGAGGCGAAGGGGGCCGTGTATGAGGCGGGCTCCCGGCGCCGCCCCCTCAGCCCCTCACCCGGCGGCGGAACCCGCAGGGCAGCGCCCGTGGTCAGTGCAAGTCCTCAGGGAAGGCAATTCCCAGCCCACCCCACACCCACAGCTGCCCCAGCCCCGCGGCCACCACCGGGACTGGCGACTCGGCCCCACGCAGCTGCCTTCACCCACGGGCAGCGCAGTGGGCACGGGACATGGTTCTGACAGCGTACAAAGTACTGAGACAACGTCTAGAACGATCTTCTTTCATTAATACATACCGCGTATTTAACTGCCTTCCTGTAGCATGCCAGCCGCTCCCAAACTTACCTCCCCGGGAGAGCACCTCTGAACTCTATTTATGTCGTATTTCAGTTCACCTTTTTACAACCATCATGCATTTCAGTCAGTCCATCTTTCGTGAGGTCTCTCTCGTTCCCCTCCCAGGCCGGGAGACCGGAGACCACAACAGCAGCACCATTCCCGGCCTCCACAGCACCGGAGAAAGACCTGCTCCTCACGGGGTGCCTGGTTTCCCTCTCTGGAAGGGGAGGAACATCCCCTTTCGCTGCAGACAGGCAAAACAAAACCCTCTGCACTAGTCACAAAAAGGCAAATTTTGCCTCTCTTTATTATTTATCAGCCAAAAGAGGAAAGGAGTAGCACAAGTTGTTCCTGTGCAGGCCCACTCTCCTCTCTAGGGTTTAGCAAGTGTTTCAGATGTCACTTTTCAGCTCAGCCACTGTGTGAGGCAGCTACAACACTCCAAATGCACGTCTTACTTTGGAAACAATCCTCATGGGATGCACGGAGATGTGGAACAAGAGCACTAGGTAGAGAAATACTCTGAGGCTTTACTGCCTGATGTTGTACAGTTTGTTAACCTTTAATTCAAAGAACTTAAGTACTGCAAGTGATTTGTTGAACACATTCACCTTTTGCCAAAAAGGCAGAGTCTGCTGAAGGAAAAAGCTTAATAAGCAATTACTAAGCTGCTCTCCCACAAGTAACTTCAACAGCCACACTATTTTTTTTAAAGGAAAGAACCCCTGAATTCTGACCAAAAAAGAAAAAAAAAACCCAAAACCCCTCATGAAGTCAGGCAGCTAGGCAGGAACATCTTGGAATACAAGACAAAAAAGGTGCTAGCTCCCACAGCAACAATTTCAAAAGAATTCCCTCTCCTTTCCATCTCTCTTCAGTACTGTACCTCCTTGCCATAAAGAGAAGGTAGTTACAGTAGCCACATAATTTCACAATAATTTCAGGAGCATACAGACTAAAAATTCAGTATGAGAATGGGTCCTTCCTTTCATACCATCGATTTCTGTTTCCCAGTCCATCAGAAAGCCTTGTTAAAAAAAATTTAAATAAATAAAAACCAAAACAAACAAAAAAACCAAGCCAAAAACCAACAACAAAACCCCCCAAACAAAACCAAAACAAAGACAACAAAAAAAAAACCCCAAACCAAAAAACACCAGGGCTGTTGCTTCCAAATTATTTTAAAGCCAAGCAAATGATTCACATAGTTGCTGATTGTCCTGAACAGCCACATAGCTATTTCCAATCCTAGCAGAAGAGAACTATGGAAAACGAGTGCCAAGCCACCATTCTGTTCCCACAAACGATACAGTTCCTTCCTTCCTTCCCTCCCTGCCAATGTCAATTCTTACTTCTTTTACCCAATTGCTCCTTCCAAAACCTCATGTAGCAACTGCTAAGCATCACTTAACCACTATGCAGGAGACTTGCTCTAGGAGATACTCCCTGAGATAAGCAAGGAATCCTGTTTTACTTTCCACTTTTCTAAAGTATTGATACAACATTTATTTCAAAAGAATTATGATTTGATACACTCTTTCCCCTTAGGTTCTCAATTTTTATCTGATCTTGATGCAGTATAAATAGTATTTCTTTTAGCTGCTTATTTTTTTGTCAAAACCAAGGTGACTTAGATATGGAAATTTATGTAACATTCATTCAATTTATATATCGTTATGATGTATCAGTATCTTACCAGACTTCTCTCAGATCAGGGCATTTCACTGAATGTATTTATGAACAAAAAAAACACTGAACATTTTTGGAGTAACAGACAAAAATAAGTTGTTATTTACAAGTAATATATATAATAAAACTACTACCATTATATGCCTTTTATACACTGTAACTGCAGTCAATTTTGCATTGTTTAAAAAAATTTCCTTAAACAGAAATTGTTCAGAATTATCTGTTCGTCCATACATGTGTATGTTATGAGAAATACAACAGCTTTTCACATTTTTAAAATTATCAGTGTAATTTACATTTTTTCCCCCAATATCAAGTGAAGATTTAAAAATGATGCAAACTGGAACACAAAGACAAGTAGCTATGAAGGCTGAAATACAATCAATTTGGAACATAAGCGTGTTTTAAACTACCAATCTGTGAGAAAAATCCCTAATATTTGGCATGATCATCTTACCACCCACCCCCAGAATGTCAAAGCTAGTTGACTTACGTTTAAAGTAACCATGATTATTGCATATTAGATCTTTGGAGAAGCAGAGCTTTAACCAAAAATATTTTTAATGTAGTTGAAATATAGACATACTTAGCTCAGGGAGGAAAGAAGAGCAGAACACATAATAAGTAATATTATCAAATCAATCCAGTTAATTTGTTCTGTCCTTGCTTTGAATAATCCCCCATACCTCAGATAATCCAGTTAAGTCAATGGGTACTTCACCAAGTGCAAGAGCAACAATCCAGTTTTATGTGACCAAGATTTCATTCTGCAGAAGTCCTTTAAGGATCTTGGTCCTTAACTTATTTCATTTAAGTGCTGACAGGTAAATTAACACATATTCCAAACTGGTAGCAGGGGAAACATTTACCTTCTTTTAAACCAGGATATACAAAAGACAATTTGCATAGTTACAATTCAAGCACAAAGTCACTGTAAATAAGTACAAAAGCATTTATAAATTTACTAAATTTGCTGCTATTTGTGCCAGCCAAATTAGATAGGTATGAATGTAAACTTGAAGGGATTGAGGAGAACAGTCAGTGTTTTTGCTTAAAAAATATGTAGAGAATGCTTTTTAAAGGTTTTAAAAAATATTTTCTGCAGCAGGAACAAACAGTTCAAACCCCAAAGAAAGCCATCCAAAATGCCCAAATTCCTCCTATACAGCAGAGAAAGTTTGTTCATAGGTTTCAAACCTACATACAAAACGAGGCACTATTTACGCTATTTTGGAATGTGTCCATAATCCTAACATTTCAGTTCAACCCAGGATTTCCAAACCACTCTTCGCTTCTAACTTCCTAGGAAAACATATCTTCAGAAGGTGGTGCATAAGAAAATCCAACAAATGCATCATCTGCCTCTAGGACACTGGCGTTAACAATGTTGTAGTCAGAAGAAACACAAACTGAGTATGGCACCATTTCTTCTGTGAACACTGCATCAAAATTCCCAATATCGTCTGGTCCAACCTAGAAAACAGAAGGATCTGTCAGTCGTCATATTAATACAGTGTTTTAAACTTGTGCTTGTCCTTTAATTCCAAATTTAACTCTCAAGGCTATCTATTTTGTTGTTCTTATCTATTTAAATAAAAGAAATTTAAAGAAGCACACCACTCCATCTCTGAAAATAGTTATTAAAAGGCTGGGTTTTTTTCATTTATGTTGGAGTTTTGGCCAAATCCTACATTCTCAATGATCTGATAAACCTAAAAAATATGGAAAAAAATTCTCTCTTAGGGAGATAGCTCAGTTGGTTAGAGCATGGTGCTAGGAACACCAAGTTTATGGGTTCAGTCCCTGTATGGGGCATTCACTTAAAAGCTGGACTTGGTGATCATTGTCCCTTTCAACTCAGAATATTCTGAGATGTGTGATCTGAGATGCAAACACTAACACCACCACCACCAACCCCCCAGGCACCTACCACATTAGGATTAAATGGTGGCGGAATCTTCTTCTGAAGAAGATCAGTCCAGCTGAGAGATTCAAAGAATGGGTGCTTTTGAATTTCAAGCTGCAGCAAACAATAAAGATTTTAGATATTTCATAATTCCATCCTGTGCATCACAGTAAATGTTACTTCATACTATATGAACATAGGGAAGTTCTCATGTGCCTGTCCTTATCAGCTTGTTTATTCACAATTTACTTTGCAATAAAAGCTGTAGTTGGTAAAAACAGCAATTAAAAGTTGTTAGACTGCCTCTATAAATGGTTTTCCTTTTAAGATTATTCTTTCTGCTTTTAAGCCCTAAAATCAACGACCTTGAAGTCTACCACAGAGCAAGAATGTTTTCTTTTAGTATCTGTTCCTGCCTTAAGGTTTTGTTAGTTTTTGTAAAGCATATCACTGCCTGAGAAGCAGCTGCTTCAACAACTCTGCAAGATACTTACTAGTTACAGAGCAGCAAACAGCTATGCTAAATGCTACCATCCTCTCATCTTGCTCAGTTACAAGGTCCACAGACTGACAAGGACTGCAAACCAAAGACTACAAAGATCCCACCACTGATGGACAAAGTACATCCTTCTAGATCATTGCTCATTGCACAGTTCTAAAGACACCTGTAACTTTCTCGCATCAATTTCTTGTGAACGAAGGTTTTGTTGCCACACTGGGAAAATGTTTGCCATGATTTTAAGGCTAAAAAAAGAGCTGCTGTTTGCATGGAACTAGTGTTCTTCATCTGAAGACTGGTTTCCAACTCATTAGTTAGTATGACCACATGATAGCCTTTTCTTTTGATTATCTCCCAGTTTCACCATGAGCAGTGAAATCTACTTCTGTGCACCTTAGTGACAGCTACACCAGCAACTGTGTTTCCTTTGCAGGCAGGTACAGCAGCAAGCAAGCTCAAAATACCCCACAACAATCACCTCTCTTATCCCCAGCAACTCTCAGGGATAGACCCCACTGGTGTCTTTACTGAAGAAATAAAAAGGAGGAATACAGAGACATGTAGCAATGCAGTTTCTATCTCCAACTATTAATCCTGTGTTGTGCATATTAATTTAGTGAGTCACTTTAAATGAAATAGGGCTTGATGAATTAGGACACTACTTACAAAATCCTCCCTTGCTCCAAGTCTGCTTTGCCGATCTTTCTCCAGAAGTTCTTCCAGGATAGACCAGGCTGTAAGACTGATTCCTGGGCGCAAAACCAGGGGTTTATGAAGAATATTATCGTACATCTCAGCAACATCACGGCAGTAAAAAGGAGGCTAAAAAAATACAAGTTCTACATGAATTTGAAGCCACATGCAATGTTGTTTCATACGTTACGTATGATCAGTAAATGATTCTGTAAGACGTAGAAGCTGCTAGCTGTGAAGCAGAAATCTCTTTTTTATGCATTGCTAACTTCTAATTCAGTCACCACCACTGCCAGAACTTTACACTCGGTAACTTCCCACCACCCGCCTCCTCTACTCCTAATGTGTTCTCACACTCCTCAGTAGCCATAGATGCCATCCAGCTTCAAAGCTCCCATTGAACTTGCCTGAAAGGAACCTGAGAATGGGAAAACAAATCCATCTCCCTATTTAAAGTCCTATGGAAGGAGACAAAACTCAAGAAAACGGAAAGAACAGACTGTTACTGGAGTAATTACTTATGACTAGAAGAAGCATAGCAAGATTTTTTTGTTTTAATGCTGTCAAAAGCTAGGAGAAAACCTGGGATACCTAAGTAAAAAATGTCTTTTAATTTTATTTATTCCAATATTTGACAAAATTTTACTTATAAGCTGTTTGTTGTTTTTTATTGTGTATTATCACTGTTGATTGAGTTTACTCTAACAGTCCCTCAAAGTGATAACTACTGATTTTGCTGATATCTAAAGTTTTGCTTTTCCATGAACTGTCAGACACCAAGAGGCAATGTAAAATCCAAAACAGAAAAGCAGGTGCTATGTTAAGTACAAGACAATCTGCTAATCTGTTTAAATGCAGCATTCCAATATTATTAAAAAGTTAGCATCCTTAACAACACTCAAAGGTTACCTCAAATAAAAGGGGAGAGGGGAGGAAAGCAACCTTTACATATCAGGTACATACCAGCCCATAAAGCATTTCATAGAGAACGGCACCAAGGCACCACCAGTCTACTGTGTTGTCATAGGGCTGCTTTTTAATGACTTCTGGTGCAAGATACTAAAATAAAAAACAATGAAGAAGTATTTTAGAGCATTAGGCTAGCATGGATAAAACCTAGGTTTTAGTCACATCACAGTAAACACTTCCAAGGAAAGTTGCTTCATAACAATTAAATGTTTCAGCTGAATACTACACCTCACTCATCCTTCACCACCTTTAAAGATCTTTCCTGTAATTTAAAGTATGTTTATCAAATTACCAAAGTTTCTAATACTGCCAGTTCAGCGAATCCCTCATACGTGTTCAACCCTTTCCCATTCTAAGTTTTCCTGTGTAGTTTTCTCAGTAAAAAGACAACAGAGTTCAATAATTCAGTCAGCAAGTTCAAAGTTTCGTGAATCTGCAATAATCTGCTTGAGTCACAGACATTAATTCCCTATAAACCTACTAAGAATCAATGGCAGGATATGGTAAGTAGATTCATATTGACAAATCTGCAGCAGCTGTTACCCAGGCTAACTGTCCTGTGTCTACCCAGCAGTTAGGAGACATGGGAGAAAACAGTATTTGAAAAGGGCTGAAAAAAGAGAGGAAGGAAGCGATTACGGCCATGTGGGTAGCAAGCAGTAGACACTGCAGATAAGTAAGATGAACAACAAATAGATCTGTAGGGAGCTTGTCTTCGGTTTGGTTTCAGCTTGTTAAAAGAATGCAAACCTCCCAGCAGTACAAAACACATTATTTGACCTTCCAGTTACACAAATATTAATAATAGTCAACAGTCATTAATTACTGATTAAAAACCCATGAAAGTTGTCAACATACTTCTGGGGTGCCACAGAAAGTTGCAGTGGTATCAGAAGTTGCAATCCCTTCTTTACAAAGTCCAAAGTCTGTCAATACAACATGACCCTGTTTAAAAAAGAGTGGTATGTTAAAAAGAGAACATGCTTAACATGTGGATACACAGAAGTGTCAATTTTGTGAGAGAACACAGAAAACAGAAATAATCTTGTGTACTTACTAGTGAATCTAGGAGAATGTTTTCTGGTTTTAAATCCCTATTAAAAAAAGAAAAGGTAGTAAATCAAAACAGCAGTCACAAGAGCTTTGGAGGTAAGGGCTTTTGTTCTTCAGCTGAAAGCTTCAAGTTTTGATGAAACTGATATGTTCAGGTTTCCTGTAAGATGATTTCCTGAAGAGTTTTTTATTTGGTAATTTGTCCTGTTTTGAATTTCTGCAGACAAGGATACATTTCAGAAACTTACCTGTACACTATATTTATGGAGTGTAAGTAGCCCAGTGCACTGGCTATTTCAGCAGCATAAAATCTGGCTCTGTGCTCAGGAAAGGAACGTTCTCTTTGTAAGTGAAAGAACAGCTGTAAATGTGCAAATAGGAAATAAGAACATAACACAGACAAAACAAATCAGGTTAATAACATGTAATTTTACAGTGAAGAGTAATTTATTTTGTTATCCACTTTAAAAAAAAAAAAAAGTACAATGAAATAAAAGTGGTTTTACTGCACTACTTAGTCGTCGCTTTACGCTCTTCCCTGCTTCTCTTTCGTAGCTCAGATGGATAGGTAACTCAAACACATTCCCTTAAAACTAGGAATATTTAAAAGCAACTAGAGTAAATCACTAAGCTGTGAATAGAAGTCGGAAAGACTAAATCATGCAGGATTGCCTCCCAGCAGAATATAACCTGGTGTCAAATAAGTCATCTTTCATTTCTGTAAAGGCTTGTATTCAAAGATTTGCATAATTATTTATAGAATTGTATTCTAAAATAACCTAGATGTAGATCACTGTGTGAGATGTATATTCCAAGCTGATCCACCAATTCTCTCTACTACAGAGAATTGTCTGGCTGCAAATAATTTGAGCAGATACAAAAGTCTAGACAAAGATTAAAACATAAACATACAGATTCAACTATACTACACATTCAACTTGTAAAGATTTTAAGAAAAATGAAGTTTTCTGGTTTCTGCCTACAAAGTTTAGGAAAAATAAAAAGCCACCCTAGCTTTCCAAGCTTTCCATTCAAATTTGAAAGCTGTTTTGAACTGTATTTTAGTTTGCCTGAAACAATACAAAACTATGTTCTGGCCACAATTCAGAGTAGAGCAAACCAGGATTTTGCTAATACAGTCTAAGTAAGGCGACAGTATATTAGACAAGAGAAATGCCCATCTTGTCCCAACTGTGACACATTATAATACATTCAGCTGTCAGTTTCATTCCTTCCCCTTATGAAGTATCAGCATCTCAGCTAATGCAGATGCAAGAGGAAGACAGTGTTACATGGTGAAAAATGTAAACAGAAGATTAATTAGTAATAAAGGTAAATTTATATAACTGCAAAATACAGTATTTGTAGCTGACAAGCATGAATAAATTTGGATTGAAGTTGTCAATAAGAACAGGAACAGGGTCCAAATAGCTACAGAAGTCTGTAGCATCAGCAGATAATAACAGGATTTTCAAAATTGGGAGAATGCTGATCACAGCCCACTGTAAAGGATCATTTCACTCCTCCCACCTAGAATTAGCATAATAGATAGACTAAAATGGAGACAAAACCACCACGTACCTCTCCTCCATTAACAAAATCCAGGACAAAGTAAAGCTTTTCTGTTGTTTGGAATGAGTAATGTAATCCAACCAAAAATGGATGTTTCACATTTTTCAAAAGCACATTACGTTCAGCCATAATATGTTTTTGCTGCAAGAAGTAAGAGATCAATAAGTAAACAGGAATGATTTTGTAATTAAGGGAAAAAACAAGGGAGGTGGGTGGAAAAAGACTATTTATCTTAACCTCTTTCCTATTGAGAACAATTTTTTTCTGCAACACTTTGACAGCATAGTATTTCCCATCCAGTTTTCGTTTTGCAAGAAGAACCTGTGAAGTTCAAAAAAAAGGAAGAAATGTGATTGTTGCAGTTCACATACTATTAGTAATATTTTATCATTTCAGCAAAACTGGAAAGTGTTCATGCTATTTTTTCACAATACAGTTTCTTTCCTTCTAATACAGTCAATCAACAATGTAATTGCCAACAGAGTGAGCTTAGAGTTCAATAAAAATTTATCACGACAGTGGTACCATGAAAGACTGAATTATAACATTTATTTTCCATGACCTGCTAAATCTCTATTAAGATCAATTTCAGCTTTTTTTTTTGGATAAATTTTCAAGATAATTGAATGAAAAACAATGACACGGAAAATAATTTGGAAACTGAGATCTCAAGGATTATCTTTGTAAAATACCAATACTTAAGTCACTTTCCAATGTGCTGTTGCTCACGTTGCTCCATAATATCATAGGTTTTGCAAAACAGTCCATGACAACAAGAGGAAAAGCATGAATCGTACTCCAGCTGCTGCCTAAGCATAGGGGTACCTCCCTTCCTCCCTGGGGGAAACGGAGGATCCCAACTGCTCTTAATGAGAAAGGGAAGCTCTCCCTTTTGTTAGTCCCAGTAAGTGGCTGAGGCAGCCAACAGCTGCACCAGGGAAAAATGGCAGGGCCACAAAGCAGCAGCAATGGGGATCCAACAGAACAGTTTATGGGCCACCCTAGACTGACACCACTTCTGGAACCTCTGGCCAAGTCTCCAGTCACTGTGCACGAGAAACCAGCGAGCATCCTTGCACCACCATAAGACAGAGGAATAAAAGCTCACCTTGCCAAAGCTGCCTTTCCCAATAACTTTCAGGAAATCAAAGTCTGTTGGTTTAGCACTGAAAGATATTTAGGAAGGAGACAGGTCATCTGGGTAGAAATTACAAGCTTTACAGCTGTACAGCAGTGAAGTGTAGTACTCGAGTTGTAAAATGAGAACAACAGCCTGTAAGCACCCTCCTCCTCCACCCAGCACTGCTTCTGCAGACCTGTCCTCAGACACAAAGACTCTTCATTTTGCAATTCCATTTTCCTCTAGGGAAAGTGTTCAAGTTGCATCCTCCGAGTTTATTTTATTTACCAAGTTTAACCTTGTCATGTAAAGGAGAAGCAAGACTGTTCTTTCATTCTCCATGGTCTAGTTTCCTGTAATCTTTAAGTCTCCATTTCCCCATGACTTCTCCTGGACCTTATTTCTTATTTCCAGCAGTCTAAAGGGATTCTAAAGCTTACATAAGGAAAGAAAGGACCAAGTTTGTTATCTACTCCCTCTTACTTATTCCATTCTTCCCTCCATCCAATCCTCCCTAATTTTAAATTTCAGTAAGAGGAGGGAGGTACAAATACCTTCCTCTTCTTGGTGTTTGTATGAATTCACTCTCAGTTTTTCCATTTCCCACATCACCACTCCTTTCAGTTTTTCCCAGGATTCCCTTACTCTTTCCTGAATACAATTCTGTCAGCAAAACAATTATCCGTGTTTTCAAATTCCAAAACAAGTTACATCACCATACACCTCTCTATTTATTGCCCCCGAAGGGAAGGACTCTTATATTTCATTTCTTACTTCAATCTATTAACCACTTCCTGCTAGCCCAGAACAAATCTGTGAGGAAAGCAAAACCAAAATAGCAGTCATCTCCTAGATGAGAAAAGCAGATTCACACAGAACTGAGAACAGAAACTGCAGAAGACACCCAACAGAGACACAAGTTACCGCTGCAGTAACTGGGTTGTAGCACCAACAAGGCAAGCTGCTCCTTTGCCATGCAATAAACCAAACTTGTTTTCAGAAGCTGTGGGACCACTCCCAAGGTCAATCTAACTTTTCGGGTTTTACAATTAATTTTAATCCCTTTTAATTAAATTAAAAAATTTATATTAAATTGAATTACATTTAATTCAATTTAATTGAAACCTACTGAGGATTTCCAGATGGTCCCAGGTTGATATTCTGTGAGGTAGAGTTTAACTGTTGGGAGAAACAAAGAGGTTTACTTGTAATACTTTTTCTTAACTTCTCTCTTATCTTTCAACCAATACTAATTTCAAAATACTCTACTAATCTGCTCAATCCATACTTTTACATTTGTTACATTAGAATTTTAAAGAGATCTAACATCCAGATTGGGAAATGAAATACCTGGCCATCATCGCCTTGTCACAAATTCTTTCTACACACATCCTGTTCAAGGACGAAGGTAATAAAATATTTGTGTCCAGACAGAGAGGAAAAGATCAGAAATAAAAATTGAAGAGTATGTCAATAAACAACTAGTTCCTCATTCAGAACTTAACCCTTTCTGTACTTGCTTTGTGAATATATTTTCTGCCTTTTATTCCAAATTCTCCAAGTTCTTACTAATACAATAATTTTAAACCCACACTGTTTATATAAGAGTAATTAATGAAAGATACAGTGCTTTTAAAAACACGAAAATGAACATTCTCCCAACCCCAAGAAAAACATTACCAACATTTTCTATCCTGACATTAAAGGTTAAATAACTCAATTCCTGGAATTCCATGAATCTTACTGGTACACACCCAGGCAGAATTTCTAAATTACAGGGAGCAGAGGAAGCCACCGTCATTTAGGTAATTTTCCCCGTTTTGTTTTTGATTTAGAAAAGCAGTATTTGTACTCTCATTGTGATTCTGGAATTTATTAGACAAGAATAAACTGCACTCAAATAAAAGTTACCTGGGGACAGGCTGTCAGACAGCACAAACCAGTACTCCAGAAGCGGAGAATGGCCTGACAGCAGCACTGGATGCCACTACTCACTGAAATGAGCCAGTGGTACTGGACACTTTTAAAAGAGCTATTGTAAAAAAGACTTTTTTTTTTAATTCCTTATTGTTTGGCTTCATTATTTACAGTAACTATAGGGTGAATTTTCCACCAAAAATATGGGGCCCAGGCCATTAGCAGTAATTCTCTTCCTGTTTTAGAATTTGTTGTGGCATGACACATCATTAATTTTCCACAGACGGTTTTTATCATTTCACATTACTTAAAATACCTTTCAAAGGAGGAGGAAACCAGTATTTTAAACTAGTGACTTTGGAAATCAAACTTTCAGAACATACTAAATCTCCCGTGGATCACACACAAACTGAAACAACTCTTACATCTTTAAAAGGGGCTGAATAGGAAGAGAAGTATTAATATCACACCTTTATGCCAAGTAGCAAGTAACAGAGAAGACAGGCTTAAATGTGGCACTTCTGCCTTCCTAGACATACTCCTTTTTTCAAACAGCACTGTTTCTGGAGGCTGTAAACTAATTTTCAGAGAATCCATGCAGCTACATAGTGGCTTCTTTGACAAAAGAAACTTCAGACCTCACACAGTGTTATACGTGAAATGAAATCAAATCCATCCTTGCTCCTAAGTGACTTTTAGAAAGACTGCATTTTTTCCCGAGAGAATTCTATTTCTCCCCATCTTTAAAAAAGAAGAACGCACAAGCAAACAAAAAGACAATTAAACATTCAATCTCCCCTGCTCCTTGCCAGATGTTCTTAGCAAGAGCCTTTGAACAGAGTGCAAAAACTATCACAGCTAAGCTATGACTAAAGTTGTGTTTCTTTAACCCGTATAGTAAGGGGGGAATAAGCAAGACAAAGCCAGCAATCACTTTTACTCCTCTCTGCAGTTCACATCTGACAGAAAAATAGCTTACAGCCCACACTGGAACTGAGTTGTTTAAAAAGAACAGGGAGGGGATTTATTGCAAAACCTACCAGTAGTTTTCAGTAAATAATATACCTAAGAAGATTGCCCTCAAGTAGCTAAAACTTAGAAGACTGTTCCACTTCTGTTCTATTACCTTCCGACTGCTCCGTTCATCTTCATCTTCAGAAGGATCTGACTGGTGTTTTGGGTTATCCATCTGAAGAAATGCTCTGACATCTGGGCTAGAAACACAGATAACTTCATTAGCACACCAATGATCTGCATGATTTTCAGCCATAAACAGAGAGCACAGGATTGAACAGCAGCATACAGTGGAGTTACTCATCACGAAGTTTTATACTTAAGTTCTGGTAATTAAGGACTGTGTACAAGCAATACTTCCTTTTATAGCAACATAATTCAACTGCCAAGTGTGTTATATACAGCACAAAACTTTTCACTTGCAAAAACCTGACATGTTAAAGTATATGTATGTGAAGACTTCAGAAGGAAACACTGCAGAACTACATTTAAAGATAATTATCAGAAGAAAGCACGAGTTCTAACTGGCTAGCAACCACCAACAAACCAACTTTTTTCCAAAAAACTGAAGGATTTAAATTTTTGTTTTCTAAAATTAATTAAATTGTCCAATACAATAGGGAATGAAAGACATCATCTGTATCCCAAGGAAAGACATATGTTCCAAGAGATACACAGCAGTAATGTTCCTGTCCCCATTCACTTTAAAGCAGAGGATGGTGATCTTGTATTCAGAATTCCTTCTGGCTGGGCACTGTCAAAACAGCATTAAGAAATCCTTCCAGTCAGCTGCACGACACAAATGCTTCAGGAATTAGCAAGAGAGTCGACAGGCTTCCCACAGTGCCTAAGGAGATATATTTTATCTTCATCAGCGGTTTCAAGCTCTGTCTTGGTGGGGGCTGGGGGACAAGGACTGAGAGAAAGGTGGGAAAGTAAGAAAATTCCAAGAACCTGCTTCCAGGAAGAAAGGCTTGCTTGAAAGTTCAAAAGAATGTAATATCCTTCTGAACCACAGCACAGTGCAAGTAAAGAATAATGTAATATAACTGAGGCAAAATTAATTCCTAAAAAAATGTCTATCATGTATAGCCTATAAACCACTTCAAAGTGATGATTTGAATCTTTCAAGTTCATTCAGCTCACTAAAAGGCAACCTTCTTATCGAGGAAGAAATCTTACCTACATTTCAGAGACAAAGTACTTTGAGAAGGACTCAGGGCAGTCACTGATAGGACACTCCACATGAGCCATTAAGTACAAGAAAAGCACTAACTTACTATGGAGCTGCTCTTTTAATCTGTCCCTAGAATACATAAAATAGGGTAGTTTTATGTAAGAAACAGATGTACTTGCTGTTTTCAATCCATTCACCCTCCACACCTCTGATCAGTGAGGATCAGAAGTAAGAGATTAACTGTTTCTGACACTTCTCCAGCTCCTGTAATTTCCTGTCAGCACTACTGAACCTACCTCATATCCTATGCTATCTGAGGCTCCCAGTCTCCATCACTTATATTCTGTATTCCTAAGTCCTATTTGAAATATGTTTCAGTTACCTTCAGCCTTTCAGGTTTAAAGCACAGCAACAAGACTGTTCACATAATTTCCCACCATCATTCAGTTTAATTCTTCCCATTTTATATGAACTCCAAATTCTATCTATTTCAGCATCTGTCTTGTACCCTGAGACCAGGAAGACAAAAATCACAGTGCTTTGAACATTGTGGTAATCCTGGGTCGTGACCCAACAAATTAAGTTTCAGAATGTTTGGATATCATAAAATCAAGAATAAATAGTTATGGTTAATGCTTTTCACTAGACAGAACAGAAACAGACCTTAATTACCTTTCAGCATTAATTATTCTGGACAACTGGCTGATTAAATAGAGCATGTTGTAATACATCTCAAATAGATACTATAGTAACTTTGTCCATGACTGAATTCACAGCAGGAAAAACATAAAAATACCAATTCACAGGAAAAGGCTGCTGTACAGTTGCGGGATATTCCACAATCTCCACAATCCACAATAGCCAGAATCATAACTGATTTGGTGTTACACTGTTCTAAATTCTAAATTGCAATTCTAAAAGCACTGCAAAGAACTACTGATTAAAAATAAGAAGTTTAATGTACCAGTTTCTTAGGCAAGATTGCAGCATGTTATGCACAATGCTATACAGATTGATACGACTTCCATGCTGTTTTAGCTCACACGGATTAACTCAGCGTATTTTAGAATACATGGAAACTATTCCTAAAATAACCTCACCTATGAAATTACAAGGATTGAGAAAACCATTTAAAAAGCTCAATATACATTGTACATATACTCAATATACATTGTACATATACTACCAGCAAAAGTGGTTTTGTCTGGATTTTTATGATTGACTGAATACATTTATTTTATGGATTATCTCTGAAATACACAAAAGGGTGTCAAGTTCTGCTTAAATACAGTTGTTTATGTAATACTTGTTCTGCATCAGTCTTCCTGCAAAAACAATATAATACCACACAAAAATTTTGGACACACAGAGAAATATGAACAAACCCAAAGAGACACACAAATTTTGAAGCAAAATGGTAAAATTAATAGCCAGTGACAGAAATGTAACATTTAAGACACACTTTATTTAAATAATGGTGCCCAGCTCCTCCCTCTTCTTGCCACGTTTCCTTAAAAAGTAAACCACTGATACCTTTCTTACAGAAAGCAAAGGTTCAAAAAGCCGTAATACGGTAAAGTACAGTAACACTTTAAAAGAGGACAGTAATATAATGCAAGGTTTGCTTTCCCCAACACAGACTGCAAGATCCTACAATTCAGGGGTTTCACATTCACTTTTATATTAATCAGATTTTGAAATCAGAAAAAAATAGTGACTGATTTTCTTCTAGGGAACACATTCAGACCCTGCTTCTCACTTACAGAAGTGATAACTCATTTCCCCACAGGTTGCAGAGCATTGTCATCCTTGAGTTCTTCAAGTGTTATGCAAATGTTCTCATTCTCATTAAGGAGCTACTTTGGACTATTTAAAAATAACTGCATTACATCTTTAATGCATCCTCTATTATACAGTTTTTCAAAGAGGTTTTCTTTGGACACATTCTGATAGACAGCAATTAAATGCATTAATACTTCAGTGAAGGCCTACATTTGAGGGGGTGAGCAGCCCACTTTCTGGAGTTGTGCAGTGTTTTAGGGAGGCTCACAGTGCTCACTAAGAACAAACTCCCAGATCCTATTAAGGACATCAGTCAGCAAGTGGGACACATTATCAGATCTCTATCCCTTCTGCCACTTTTCCTTGGAACACCTGCATTCCACCTGTGAGAGGAAGTTGTCTCTCACAGTAAGTTTGCTGAGGAAATGCAGCTTGAAGCTAGTCCACTTAGTTCCCAATTTGGACTAAGCCAGTAATCACACACTGTATTCCACCTGACAGTGACTGCAGGAAAATCCTTATCAAGTGTCACAGGGTCTCTCTAATCACTCCAACACACTTTAGGTTTTTCTTGCATTTTTTATTGAGCAAAATGGTTTGGCTTTGATACAATATTCAAGAAATGTGCCAGACCCAAGAAAAAAAGTCCACTGCAGGAAAATAAGAACACCATGCTATACGTTTCGAAGTATAATGTAAATATTACCATCTTGGACGCACTGAATCTGACATTTGTGCTTTTCACTTCAGATTTTCAGGTGCCTTCCTATCCAGAAATGAGAATACCTTGAATCATCCTTAAGCTTTTAGTGAAAAAATTCTCCTAAGCAGGACTTAAAATATATGGCATGCTGATACTGGTTTTAATGCTTAAAAGACATAGTGGAAGGTTGATTTCCCAATGGTTCTGTGAGAATGCATAACCCACTAAGTCTTCTTTGTACATCTCTAACTTTACGTAAGTTATTTGAGTTAGTATCAAATTTAATTAGCACATTAAAGCAAAACAGTCTAAGAAAGTAAGGATGGACTGACTATCTGTGAAGACTCAGTCATAACATATTCCTTGAGTAGCTTGTATCAGATTTTACAAAAAATCCCAACCACCAAGATCAAAGATTTGGTATTTTTTCTGTAACAATATTCACTGGCACACAGAAAAGGTGACAGATTACATAATTATTGATATGATTTGTTGCAATGCAACACTGCAAAAAGTAAAAGCTAACTTCAGAAAAACAATCACCTTGCAGTGATTAGAAGAGAAACAACACGGAAATTCCTACAAAATTAAATGCTTTTGGACTAAATTGTGAATTAAAGGCTTTTCCTCCTGCTTAGTTCACTGTTTCTTTAAGTGTAGGGTGGAGGAGAACAGTGCAAGACAAACTTCTCTCTCTATTAATTGTTTATACTGTAGAACTGTGTTTAATAAGCTTGGTTACTGAATACCCTTTCAACAGCACCAAACACTATCACACCTATGTCTTAACCCTGGTTTAAGTCAGTTTAATGGATCAGGCAAGCTAAGTATCATATTAAAGAACATTGATTCTTCTACATTTACATTCAAGCATAAAACAATTTTAAAAGCTCACAAAAAGTTCAGGAGGCAGGTGGATTTGAGGTTTGATGCCTTTTTTTTAGCACACCATTTGTGCTGTCCATAACAAAAAAGCACCATTTTACCTTTGGAGAACAAATACAGTATGTTTTGAAACAAAAATATTTGGTAATTGGACATACTGACAACCAAACAGAGGAGGAGATTGACCTAAATAAACCAGTACTCTTTCCTAATGAAACAAAACAGATTAGTTTTCAATAATTTGTCATATTAAGGTGCTTTTTATTATTTCCCAAAGAACAGTACCAAAACCACAAACCTCATACTATTTGTTCTGGTGGAAAAGTATCCTTTGGTAAAGACTTTGTTACTAATTTTTTTCCACTAAGCAAAAGAAGTATATATAAAATGCTCCCTTTTTTTTTATTTAAAAAGGAAAGGAAGCACGTATTTCAGACTTACAGGACATTAAGTAGTTCATTGGTTGTGATAAAAGAAAATCTGACCGCATGCTGCAAACTGCAGCGATATTCTGTTAGTTACTTTTTTCCTGTGGGAAATGGGCAATTTCACAGGCTGTACAAATAGGCTAATTAAACAAAGTGTATGTATTAAAGACATTTGCTCAGCACTAAAGCCAAGCACAGAGTTTTACCATTTTACCAGTTCAAGCAGCACAGAAAGCTGCATGGATTTAGTTTAAACTGATTACAGCTTTCAGCTGAAAGAAGGCACCCGTTTGCCCCGCAATGAGTTCACACACAGAGTGCTGTTCTCCAGACTTAGCTGAAGCTGACTGTCCTAACACCAACTGCCATTCACCACTGGTGGTGGTGACCACACATGCAGTTCTTCTGCTGGGAACTCTTTAGGTACAAGCTTATTCATCCTTTCCTTTAGGCAGCTCAGCTTGGTTATCCCAAACCATCTCAGCAAGCTAATTAAGCCACTTCGTTACTGTGCTTTAAACAAGTTCTGGAGCACACATGAACTGCTCTAACAAAAAAAAGGATGCAGGCAGTGACTGCCAGCAATGCAGCAGCAAGTGACAGCAGGGCCCTCAAACAGTATAGCCACTGGCAAAACAAACACCTGCCCTACAGCAACAGTTTACAGTGGAATCTGCACCCCTGGAATTAAGATCAGTTAATTGCCTGCAAATTTGTAGGTTGGCTTTTGGAGAACAAAAACACTTTTATACTATTCAGTCTGCAGATTTTTCCTGAATGGATGGCTATATAAAGTTTATTTTTTTTATACTGAAGAGCTCTGAACAGATAAAATACATTTTCTGGTTAAATACTTAATTTGCAATTTTGTATTTAACATGTCTTTTCATCTCATGTCTTTTCAACAGCCCTTATAAAACAGAAATGAAACTACTTACTGGTTGCATAGCTCTGGCTGTCTAACTAAATTTTGAATGAATTCATTCAGTCCTGCTCTTCTCTGTTTAATAAAATCTGAAAAAAACAGATTTATTAGAATAATGAGTCAGCTTGTGAAAAAGACTTATTTTCTTATTCAGGCTTTTTGGGATTTAAAATAGCAGTTTAAAGGAGACTGGCCCGTGACTGATTGAGAACAGGATTGGTTCTACATATGAAAATTGCAAGCTTAAAACATCGAACTGAGCTGAGAGAACAAATTTCAGTTTCTCTGCAACACCACTTAAAAATGTCAAAAGCCAGGTGGATTAGAAGTGCCACCTTGTGCTTCAAGAACAGCGTGTACCCACAGCGGGCTCACCTGTGCAGCCTTCGTTGCGCGGGTGAGCCCTTCAGGACCTGATTCCACAAAAACAAAACCCCCAAAAACCCACAGGCAAAACCTGACATCAGTTGCACAAGTCAAGTTTTTACATGAACAGTCCCACCAAGCAGCATATTTCCGTAATATATGTATGGCAGTGGGAAAATTTCACAATTCATCCTGCCGGCAGGCACTCGGATACAGCTATCAAAGATAACAAAGTAAAATACTTTCCTAATGTCCTTTGGACATCATCTCCAACATTAAAAAAGGTAATCCTCAGAATCCCTTGCCTTATCTAAAGCTTAAGACACATAACTGTTCTGTAGCAACACGGAACGATGCACAAAGGATTTAGAACAGAAAGGAAGTTTTAACATAAAATAAAAGTGTAAAATGGACTAATCTTATCTTTCATTACTCATATCAACAATAATTTCTATGGAAAAAGAATATTTAACTCGGCTATTAACTTTTAAGGCATTCCAATGACTGTCATATACAGATTACTGGCAATTATTAAAATTTGAAATTAAAATTAAGTTTTAATTAACAGCTATATTTAAAATATTAAGAAAAACGTCCACATTGTCTCAGGGATATAATCCTTGAACCCTTCCTAGGGCATTTAATAATCCCAAATTAATGACATCTAACAGGAAGGTAAATTTGCATACAGCTATTATGGGAGTCACCAACATCAGCAGTTTCAGTGTGGCAGATGTAGTGTCATCAGTCACTCTAAGCCTACAGAGCTATTCATGCTGGTGAAGATAAAACACCTGTAACATCTGAAATTTTCAGGTTCTGTATTCTGACTGGTTTCTGTTCCATTTTTTCAAATTAAAACATGATTAATTTTGAAATAACCTATGTGCCAATAAAAATGGAGCATTTAAATGGCAATTTAAATGACAATATTTTGGTAGGTTTTGGGTAAAGGAATGTAAAGGTCTTACTCCGCTGCATTTCAATGCAGTACTACAATGCTCCATACCCATGGATGGATTACAGAAGAAAAATAGCTTTTCAATATTTGTAAAATATGTAACTTGTTTCAGGAGCCAGCAGAAACATTACATCAAAGCTTCAATAAATCAGTGTTAAGAAAAAGAATTATTTACATAAGCATCATGGCTCCATCTCCACCCTGCCTCCCAGCAAGAGACATCTTGAGAACGATTTCATTTCTCATGCTTCAAGGATTTCAGCGTAGTTCACGGAAATTTAAAACAAGTTTGAGGACTTTGTTTTACATATATAATTTTAATAAAGTTTTAGTTGAGGTTTTTTTCCCCATTAAAACTCCAGTTTCCTAATTTTAGCTCCAAGAAATCCACCTGCATATTTGCCTGTACAGCAAACCAGACTGCATGGCATTCTCTGGTCTTCAGCCAGCTCTGAGAATCCCAAGGTCAGAGAAAAGGAACCAGAACTAAACAAAAAGTCCCTGTAGACAAAACACATGTAGAACTTTTGGCAATTATTTACATCTTTATCAGAACAGAACATCAGAGCTTGGATACTTGTATTTGATTATTTTAATAAAAAATATAACAGAATTTCACATCAGGATCCAGATGATTAACTGTAACTGCCAAAAACTAGGTTTGTTTTTAAAAACTTGAAAAAACCCAAACCTACACATCCTAAGAGTTCAACAGCTTTCGATCCATTTGTTCCTCAGCAAAGGAGAAAATGAAACGATTGAAACAGGTGCAGGAGGAGATGAAACTACAAACTGATCACATCAGCAAGCCAGGGGAGGGTGAGGGGGATCCAAAGGGCATCAGGAAAACCCTGAAGTAAAAATGGCTTGAATGAACAGTACAAACACACAGAGCAATGGCCTGGCCTTCCCATTTACATTTTTGGTTATTCATCCGTGGCGCCACCCAGGTTAATTCAATGCACTTTGCAAGTCACTTTCATTAGTATTTTGCTGTGTACAGAGCAAGCTAAATGGGGACCTATCACTAGTAACTGGAGCACAACACGTTCACATTGGACATGCTTCCTGTTGTTGTTCCACTTACAGAAGTTCGTTTTCACCTAAACTGTACAAGGAAGCACATTTAGATACAGGGAGTTCAAAAGTCCTAAAAGGTAAATCCTTGAGTTATTTTGTTTTTCAGAGGTGGTTGTGGGGGAAGTCACACAAAGAAAGTTTAAAATGGACTACACGTAACACTTAGGAAGAGTCTGGGGTTTGGCTTTTGCTTTTCTAGGAGAGAGATCACACCTGACAGTTCAGAATCTCTCACAATCCTGAATATGGGAGGGTTGGGCAGAGCCTTCAGTGCAAGAGAGGCACTGGGCGACCAAGCAATGCTTTGTTCACTATCACAAGGTAAAACACCTACCCACACTAGTTCCTGCTCTTGACTGAAGCATGACTAAACTTTGGTTTAGTCACTGTTTTGAGGACCGCTGCAGAATTCATCTAAGATAGCTTCTTGTAGGCTGGAATAGATCAATTTTCATATAAAGAAACTGACAAAATGAATAACAAGATGATGACATACCAGGATCAAAATTATCTCCAAATATTCTTTTAGCTGGAATCTTCAGGTTCATGGTGGGAAATTGCTTCTTTAGCTGAAAACAAAACACATAAAATTGGATTGTGTTTAGACATTAAAGCATCTAGAAATAATTGCATTTTGTTTGTTTTCTGATGAACAGTTTGAACACCTGATTATTAGTAATTCTGCTCCGCTATGCCATCTCCTCTGCTCATACACATGGGGGAAAAAACATACCCAGAACAATCTGTACTCAGCTTGTTTGCAACAGACATACCCTTTTAAATTCAAAGGCCATCTCATCTTCCTCTTATGGACTACTAGAGCAAAATGATTTGCCCCAGGTTAAAAAAAAAATTCAGTGTTGTTTTTTTTTTCTTTTTTCTTCCTTCCTCCATCAATTCTTTATCTCTCTTGGGTTTGTTTCCTTCTTGCTTGCTTACACAGGGCTGTATGTGTGAGGTTTAGGATGGGCTGGAGATACAGGCATCTGGGTTTTGTCCAAATGACATTCTCAGAGCTTTAGAAATCACATGTGGTCTACCCCTAAATCAAAACTGCAAACAGATGAACAATCTATTTTATGATCCTGCATTTGATAATTCAATTATTGCTACACTTGATAAACTGACCAGAAGATAGTATACAACAACACTGAATTATATATTAAAAAAAAAAACAAACAAACCTGACACTAGTCAAGCCTTGACTACATTCACTTCAAGAGCTCCAGAAGAGCAATCTTACTCTCATCCTCTTTAAAAGAGTAGTTTTCTAAGAGAGTAGATGGCAATTCTTCCCTTAGCAACACCAGTATCTCTTCCAGTTAGCAGCACAAGTTCTTTTTGGTGTACTATACTGCATGAATTACACTGAAGAGAAACTGGACTAAATGCCCTCCTGGTTATGCTTTCCCAGGACCTCACCTCTGGCCATGTTAGAGAGACCAGTGCTGAACAACCTTCAGCAGAGCAATGCCAGTCCGAATGGCAAGGGAATGTGGCAAAGGATCACCAACACTCCCTCTGGAAGGAGGATATTGTGGTTGCACATCCCTTACAGGTCTATCCCTGCAAGGTGCAGGCAAAGCACAGCATGGGGTATCCAGGGGCATTTCAGCTCAAACCTCATAGAACAGCCCCAAGCTCACACCCTGTGCTTGGAGACCACTGCCACACGCAAACCCAGGCACAGTGAGGCAGAAGAGAGAAAGCCTGACTACTCCCCAGAGGGACAACGGATGGGAAGTGGAGGCACAAATAAGCAGCTGGGAATATTTCAGTATGGGAATCAGAGGGGAATTATTTCCTCTTTTGTTAAAGCATTATTGTCTCTAAACATGAAGAACTGGAGACAAGTATGGACACAGCACACATAACTCAGACTCATATCTGAGCAACCATTTGCCCCACTTGCCCACTATGTAAAATGGGCAAAATTCTCTTCTAGCAACAAACCCAAGAAATCCATACTTAGTTGCTGAAGGGGCCTATTTTATTTGGAACACTGACCACATTTTTTGTGCAAAAAATCATACCTGCTATGAAACTGCAGGTATGAATTGCCATGAATGACTGACTAGAAAAAAAAAAGCAACAAGGATTTGTTCATTGCTTTCAGTACTTCACAGAAAAACACTTATTTTAGGAGAAATGTATCTATCTAGATGTTTTGTGGGGTTTTTTATCACGAACAAATGCACATTTTAGATGTTTTGACAACCACTAAATTGGAAGTTTCATTAAGCTACGATCCCAAGTAACTATAAAAAAAGTGACAAATAAGTGGATTTTGAGTCTGAAATCCACACAAACCTATGTTTAAAAAACCCACTCCATCATCTTCTTTAATCAGGCTCCTATAGTTACTAAATGCTGACTCAAACTCCTCAGGAGAGGATTAACTCAAACCATAACACTGCAAGCAAGTGTTACTCTGCTATTCTGGTATGATTTCATAGCCTGCTTTTTGCTTACCGTATTGTAGAGTTTATCAAACTCTGCATACCGTCGAAAGACAAACCACTCGTTTCTGCCAACAGAGACCAACACTTTGTAAACCTGTAGGAACAAAGACAGTGTTATTGCCCACAAAGCTTAGTAAAACCTCCCAGGTTTAATCCTGTGGTGGAAGTAAGGGCAGGTTGTTAAATTTATTGTGTAAATGCACTTACTGAACCATGTATTACTTACAGCTAAGTCACACAGATATCAACAGAAATGATTAAAAGAACAATTAAAAGAATCTGGTACTTTACAGAAAAATTTTTAAACACCAAGTAAGCAAAAACTAACACCAAAATTGAGTTAATGGAGTTTCATAAATTAGTTAATATCCAATAAGAACACCTGGCCATCAGATAGTAGTCTATTGAAATTTACTATGAAATTTGTGAACAACTTGATAATCCATAATAAAGACTAATATTAAAGAACCAACGCATTTAAAAATACTGAAGACTGCCTTCACCGAAACCTAAAGAGTAAATACATATGGAAGGTACAAAGATAACTGTTCCTTCCAACACCGTGAATACAGAAGAATCCTGGCTGATGGCACAATTGTTCAGGGAGGAAAAAATGGTGCTGTGGCTGAAATACAGCCCATATAACATAATACACAGCACTGGGATGAAGGGAGGTATAGTTGGAACCTGCTGCACACTTCTGGCCTTTCAAATGCCATGTCACAGAGGACTTCAGTAACTAGACAGGTTGTCAGTCCCTGGATTCATAAATCTGGTTGACAGCTGTGTGTCCAGCAGGCTTCTCCTTTCTCTTAGACAATTAGTTGTCCTCACTTCTCTACTCTTGCACTTCAGAAGGAGCTCAGCTATTCCTTCAGGGAAGAGGATGGGCACAGCAAGGAAATGAAGCACAGAGTGCTGCTAATTCCCAGTGCAGACAACAGGACCAATGCCCCAGCCTCCCTTCTGCCCTGCAGCAGCACCTTGGCGCTCTCTCTAACTCCTGCAGGGGAAGTGGCAGCCCCACCATCAGTTCCTCAGCCTGAGGGCTGCAGTCACGCTGTGTTAACTGCTCACATAAGCTGTTCTCAGTTCCAGGCCCTGGGGAACACAGGAAGCTGAATGGAAGCATCTAGCACAATGCTGATGAGACCTTCTAAGAAAACCCACTCTGCCTCATACTGCTAAACAAGTGTTAGCATAAAACCTACCCACTCCCCTTCTAGAGCCTCCCTACACTGTAGACAGTGAAAGCTTCAGCTGCAAAACTTAAGCACTGTCCTCCTGAACTGGGTATCTTACACAGCAATCAAGTTCTGCAAGCAGTGTTCAAACACAAACACCTCTGCTCCCCATGACTGCATGGCAAATCAGTGCCAACACACTTGAGCAGAGGGCCAAGGTAGCTGGGCAGAAAGCACAGATTGCAGAGTGCACAGGCAAGCAGAACTTAGGATACGAGATGGTATCCACCTCCTTGGCAACGGCAAAATTAACACAGTTTTGTTCTCAGAGTAGCTGTGAAACAATGACACAATCAACATTTTTTACACAAGAGAGTATAAAAAAACCTCTATGAGGTCATCCAGTTCACACCACTAACAAAGCTCTTGCACACCCCAACAAAGGAAAAGCTGCAAGTTCAACAGTTAGGGAAACACTGAGAGGTAAGAACACATACAATATCCACAAAGAATCTGGTAAAACCTAAAACCATGACATGTCTGGGCTGTATTACTACTCTCAGCTACACCTATGTAATGATTAGAGAGATGTGCTATGCTTATTTCTAGAAAGGTGGGGGGAGGAGTCTAGACTTACTTAGATAATAACCGTTTAAAGTCTAATCCAAATTTGGTCTTAAAACACTCCCTAAACACAGATATGATGCATCCACAACTCATGATATGTGGGTAAAAAACACAAAGCTTTGAAAAACTAAAAAGGAAGAAAAAGAAACAGCATTCCTGAAAGCACCACTGCAAACTATCTTCCCAGATACAGACAGGACAGGATCCAGCTATTTCTGCATGCAGTAAAATTTCTTCACAGAAGAAGTCACTGAAATGAAAAGCCTTCAACTCTGTTGTGGTAGCTCATGCTCCTGGATTAAACACTTGATTTTTATTAAAAAAAGAAAAATAAAAAGGTAGGCTGTTTTCCAATTTTGAGAGAGCAATCACTGAGAAAGTAAGGAAACTACTTATTGTCAACAAATAAAAAAAAAAAACCAACAAACAACTCCAATTTCCACAGGGCTGGGGATTAATATAATACATCACAGGTCTGAGACGAAGTTTTTAGATTTAATCAAACAGCACCCTTGAAAGAGATTTTTTAATAAGCCTGTATATGATCCGGGTGTGAAGGGAGACGAGAACAGGTCAGAAGAGAAAATTAAGCCTCAGACATCAAACAGCATAGGGATAAAAGTAAGAAACCCGAAACAAAGCTATTTGTCAAAACAGGCAAAAGAATGACCTAATATGCAGCAAGGACACAACAGCAATTAATATAGGCTAGATGTGGTCCAAAACAAGGAAATACTTTACTCTTTTTATGAAGAAAGCGAATGCTGAATCTTCAGGAAAATGCAGGATAGTGAACTAGTGTGGATTACATAGAGGCTGGTTGCCATTAATTAAGTGGAAGCAAACGTCCCCTTGCCAGAACATCCAAAAAATGCAAACATGTAATTATTTGAAAACAGAAAAGAAAATACGTAATAAATATATCAGAAGTATCCAGTATTTAACAAAACCAAATCAAATATTCAATAAAAGGTCATGAAAATGCTCAGGAGGAATGAGAAGTTCACTTTCAGAGACAAAACTGAAAAGTTCATTTAATTATCAGAATGACGACTGCTCAGAGATATGACTGTTTTTAAAAATGCTTTATCAGAGTAAGTGTGAGGGGGAAAAAGTAGAGCAAGCAAAAGCGACGTTGCACATACTTGTCTTGTTTCCATGCCAGCATTAAGTGAGCCACTGAAAGGTTTGAGCAGAAATTCATAGCTTCTATTCAGACCGGTAAGATTCTAGAAGCGTCTCAGAAGCAGCAGTGATACACACTGTGAGCAAAGGTAAGGTGAAGACTATACAGTCACCTGAAATCTTTCCTGGCCTTTATCACTGACCTTTCTTTTCACCCCAAGGTTCTTACTGCTCTTTATAGAAATGGCACTAGTGTGGCCATCAAAAGAGACAGTTATACCTACCACAAATTTGTTAAGAACTGTTTCCCCCCCACACCCCTTTCTCACTCCCTGTCAAAGTACTGATGGGATCCTGTCACTACACACAGCTACAGAAGAGGGTACACAGTAAAAGTACTGACACATGCTGGAATTCACAGTTTCTACCATGAAGTTTAGTACGACCCTCACTTCTGTTATCAAATCCTAAAATATATGTGATAATATTCGAAAGCTTGGTTGTGAAAAGCACTTCTTGTCAAGCTGCTAATTACTGCCTGGCGCAGAAAGCAGAAGCCAGCAAGACAAAGTGTACCTCTGCACAGTGTAAGCTGGGCTGGATTCCTTCCCCCCTCCTCCCTCAGCCCCCCATTTCTGACGTTTCATACAGCTTTCTAAAGGGCACACCCAAAGAAAATGCCTTTACACTGCTCAGGTTGTCTCACAGACCTTTAGGTAAAACGACCTGGAAACCACAACATTAGTACATGCTCAGTACACCACAGTGGCATATTTTAACAGCAGAACTGCCAGCACTGAGGCAACAAAACAAACCTGTTTTGCTCAAGTTTAGACTTTCATGAAGGTTCTCCCGCTCACCTGAGTTTCACATGCATGCAGAAGTTTAAGGAATTAGTAAAGTTCTCTTTTGTTTACTCCATTTACCATGACACTCCCTCCCCAAACTACATCTTGACACACTTGTAGAATCAAACAGCACTGTTCTTCTCCGAGGAAGGGAGGTGAAGAGGAAAGGGAGATAACATAACTCATAGTAAACCATTGTTTTGTTGTATTCTTCAGACAGCAACTCCATATAAGGGTGTTTGCATTCCTCATCTGAAGAGTGACTAATTCACTCAGTGAAAAAAAAATCTTGGAGGAAGTTGCACAAGAGCAATGAAACAGTTTGAGCCTTTTGAAGGAAGTATTTTGATCTTGTCATTTAGGGTTATATAGAAGCCAAACAAAAATCCACACCACACTACTTTATTTTTCAGTATGCAATGCAAAGAATTTCCCATACAATAGGAAGACTTCACAACCAGAAAGTCAAACTGGGAGGCAAAGAAAGGAAGAGGGAGAGGAATGGCAAGGAGTGGAAATGGGAACAGGATAGGAAAAAACTCATAAGCATTAGAATCAGAAACAGGAAGGAAGACAGAAAAAAGGTTTTGAAAAAATTTGATGGTTTATACTTCTTCCATTTTACACAAAAATATTACAATAGTAATATCTGTGAAAGAATGGCCATCAAAACAAACAAAAAACGGCGAAGAACCAAATCCACACTTTACCCCTTTACAAAATAAATGTCTTCATGAAAAATCATTTAGAATGCCAAAAATGGTACCAAAATGCTTTCCCTGTACTCGGATACTTAGATTTTTTACACAAGCAAATGCAGCTATTTCGAGGTTAAAATAGCAGAGATTTGTAAAGGCAAGTTCTTTTTGCAGAAGGCAAAATAGGTAAACACTGTAAAATATTCACAACTTTTCATACTGGACTATGGCCAGTACTCACAAGAGCAAGGAAACTGATTTCCATAAACCTATTGAAAATAATACGAAGCTTAGTAGCAGAAGAAAAGAAAGCAGCACTGCTAGGCACCAATAGCCTATGCATTTGCCCACGGTGCTTACTCTCTTACATACTTACAGTAAATCTCTTTTTCTTCTCTCTGTGTTCATCAGAGCTGGGAATGCTAACGCTTGGGCAGCTCTCTTTGAGATCCATTGTATGCTTCTTGTGACAAATTCGTTACAGGACCCTGCTTCGGGTGTTGCAGTCAGGAGGTATCGTCAACGGTACTGATCCAAGATCCGTAGCTTTTCTTGAGAAAATGTGAATTCCATCATGTAATCCTTAAGTGAATAGAGAAGGAAAATTCAAGCACAGGAACTGTTAACTCACAGTGCTAAAAACCTGTGTGACAAGAACTTTTGCTGGCAGGAAACGCACGTTAATATGCACATATAAAGCCACAATCATGCCTATTTTGTAAACTTTCATGCTTGTAGTCCTTTGTTGTTTCACTGAAATCACTCACATTCTCCAAGGACACAAGTGCATCCAAAAAATCACTGAGCAGTGTAGACATACTGGAAACAGTTTGGGCCCACTACAGACAATACTTTGTAGGAACAAAGGGCATGAAGAAATAATTGAAGATGACAACCTGGTATGAGACATCTGAGAAATGCCACCAACTTGTACATTCAGAACAATTTATTTCAATACCTAAGGTTTTCAACTGCATGAGTCTCTGTACCAGAGGGCACTTCAGATTTGTCAGAACATGCCGAGTGCATTTAAATGTCCCATCAGAGATTACAGACAACATAAGAAAAACTAATTTTTCATGCAAATTTTAGAGTGGGACAGAGGCAGCATCATGTGTCTGTCTGAATATTTACCTTCTCTTTCC
The DNA here is from genome assembly GCA_013397055.1 of Pachycephala philippinensis. Lineage (NCBI taxonomy): Eukaryota > Metazoa > Chordata > Aves > Passeriformes > Pachycephala > Pachycephala philippinensis. The sequence continues at coordinate 45,625 of VWZT01010892.1, read as the reverse complement.
CCATACCGGGCATACTTGGTGTTTGGCAGAACACAGGGTGTAAGGTCACCCTTTCCCTTCAGTGGAACACTTAATTTTCCCTGAAGAATATCAGAAGAGCACAACGCAAGAGACTGAGAATAAAACCATCAAAAAAGCAGAAAGCCTAGTATTAACCAGATGCCTCTTCATTCACGGAGGGACAGTATTCTCCACGCCTGCCCTGAGCACAAGCACATTATTTACTGGACCCCACCGATAACAACAGGAACTTCAGCAGTGATTAGGAGCAGCCAAAATTAATCCTGCATAGCTACAACCCTCTATTTGGATCTGCACAGCACAGCCATCTGAACTGCTTCACTGAATGCAGCACAGCTTTAGAACAACCCTTGTCTGATCAACCAACTTACAAACATGAGGGAAGTGTTTTAGAAAGAGGGGGACCTCAGTTCTCTTCAAAATAGCCAGAGGAAAAAGGAGTGCCCAAAAAGGAGTTCAACATTAACTCCCTATTTTCTTAAAATGGGGAAGTATAAAAGTGAACTCTGTATTTCATATCATAAATTTCCAAAAAGCACAAACTAATCCAACGCAATTCTGCTATTAGAGAGACACCCATATTTATGTTGGCACAAAGGCCAAAGCTCCTGAAATCCAGTGAAAAGATTTGTTCTTGATACCCAACTAGTCTCAGTCAGTCAAGTGACTATTTTTCTTGCTCTCAAAAGCCAGATCATCAAACTTCATGTTGTTATTTCTCCTACAGCCATTTAAAATTGAGTTAATTTTCAAAGATCTATCTGATGACTTTAACAAAAAGGAATGTTTAAAACCACTGTAATCACAGCTAAGTGATAGATCATCCATACTGCAACACATTCAGACAATTATTTTTAGCTACAACTGCATTTACCTTGATTTGATTGTTCCCTACTTCACCAATTAGTTAATTACAGTGTTGAGCACGGTTAAGCTTCTCCCCCACCTTTACTTGACTAGAACACGGTTCATCCAAGCCAGTTACACAGACCATGAGTTTCAAATTAGTTTCTCTTTTCCTTTGGAAAGCTACTGTTAAAAGCTTTATTACAACAAGGCACACCTTCCACAATTTTGTACCGGCATGAGATTAAGGGTGTTCTTCTCCCATTGCCACATACTAAAATTGAGATGTAAAGGTTAACTGAGCTCTTCTCCATCATAAGAGGTCCACTAAAACAGTCAACAAGCACCACTTCCAGTAAGTGTTTCACTAAGTTTAGACTTTACTAAGCACTCGTGTCAATCTTTAGCCACTTCAGATCAGTGTCAGGAACTGAGCATAAGTCCCTGTGTTTTATCTGTCTTCCTGCTCATCACAGAAAAACAAGTAAAGCTTTAAAATGGATTAGGTGTTCCCTGATTAATATCACTCACTGTCCTTCTCCTCTTGTAAACCAATGTTCATTACAAAGGTTTCCAAGGTGCCTGCACTCATTTTCACAAGACAGGCTGTATTTCTCTCATCCCTTCAGTTTCTTATTTTTATTGTCAGAGTTTTAAATGCCAGTACAGGAGCCGTATGGATTAAAAGCTGTAGTCTTGGAAGACTGAGCTTTATGTCAGATCTGAAGTTGAAAGATCTCTGAAAAACAAAAGGAGGAAGTGTCAACCAGATTAATCCAGGAAGAGTTTATTCATCTTACTGGGGAGAAGAAGAATAAATCATCTGAGAAACCAAAACTGTAATGTTCACATTTCTTTCTTTAAGCTGCCTGAAAGATCACTGGCTGTGATTATTTTCTTTCCCTGAGGCATCTCCTCTGAGCCGTGCCTGGGTCACCAACACTAAGCTGAACTGACAAACTCGGAAGAACTGCATTTTCACTTTGCCACTAAGCTCCAGCGGATCAGAGCCTTCTTTCAATTTCTATTTGCCTCGAGCATATCAGCTCTTGAGAGCTTCTTACATCTGAACTGTAGGTCTGACTACAGAAATAGGGACAGGCTTGCCTTAATCTTTACCATGCTGCAGTTAGGAACACAGCTGTAGGTTAAATAGCAGGTAAAACCACTAATGCTCTGATAACTACATGAAGTAATAATGGAGAGAAAACAGTAGAGATGTATTTTTATCCACAGCTTCAAAAGTGGAAATTGCAGCATTTTGAAGGATGCCAGATACGAATTTAACAGACACTGTCAGCAGAGAAGTCTCTACCTCTGGTTACAGCGTTTCCTGGAACTAACAACAAGCAGCCCCTCAGCTCAACTTTGATAAAAGACCAAAAGGGAAGGGAACTTTGGAAAACCACATTTCAAAGTAAGTCCCCTCAAATCAAACTTGGGCACCAGTGAAAGATGCAGATAATGTAGATAACCTGCAAGACAGGCTAATGCTGAGACCAGTGTTGTCCAGAAACAGCTAAAACTTAAGCTGCTACAGTATGTAGGCCTGGAACAGGAGAAGGCACAGAGAAAGCTGGAGTAGAATAGAAGTCACCAGTCCTCCTGGCACAGTTTCAAGCCTATAAACAGCTACACTGTCCGTTCTCTCCATGGGGGCTGTGAAAAAGCCAGCAGTGTTTTCACCGTTTCCTGCAGGAAGCCACAACAACATCAATTTTCAGGCTGACCCTTGCCTCTGGTGAAGCAAGAGCATGGCAACAGCAGAACCCTGACACCATGAGAGCACACACAAATCTACTACACCCACAAATGAATGCCTGACTATAAAATCTTCTGTGCAGCCTCCTAATAGCTGCATGCAACAGGCAAATATGAAAAAGTTTAGTAGTATGTGGCATTCTCCTTTTAGTCTCTTCTATATAAGCGAACTGTATTAGAAAAGGTTTCTGAAGTTTAATCAGACTATTTTATTCTGCACTGAAACATTTTCTGTTCTTTTTACAATGGTAGTGGCCTAAAGATGATATCACTGTATAATCAAAAGATCCTTTTTCTGGGTGCTTATGCTTCAACCTCTGCCCAGAATGTCCAAGGCTAGATCAGGTAGCTGTGTACTCACCTGCTGCCTCTCCAGCTGCTGCCAAATTGCCTTAAAATACCTTTAAGGCCAGTGCAAATCACACTCACTCTTGGAGTAGCACAAAGGAAGCAGTGACAAGATCACACAAAAGCCCCAAGACTCTCCCTGCAAGCATGCTTGGAGGAATCACCAGGATCCATACCCATTGGAACAGGGTATAGGTACTTCCCTATACACTAATCATCTGCCTTGAAGGACTTACTTTGGGACTGAGTCATCAGTAAAACCAGCTACTGAAAATCTCACCTGTGATTCCAATTACAGAAGGAACTTACATATAAAGAAACGGAAAGCAAGGCAAAGGAGGCAGTCCTATTATTCACTATAAACACTACCCTATTTCTTCTAACTTTAGAGAAAGTAACAACTTTGGCATACTTTTCATCACTTCCTCAGTCTTCTCCACAAATACACTGATAATGGCTCAACATATCACTGGACCTTACACAATCTTGGAGAAAACCCAGAAAGTCAACTTTTTCTCAACCTCTCTATGGAGAAATAGTGTCCCATTCTTGTTACCAGACAGGCAGCTGACACACAGGAAATGGGAGACAAGATATTCAGAATCCAATGCAACAGAAATACAGGATGAGGAGATCCAGGGACTGTACGTGAAGTCAAATGCTTCAGAAAAAGTTAAAAGCAAAACACAGGTTACTAATCTCTAAAGAGAGAGGGATGGCCAGAAGCTGTTCAATAACAAGGTTCTGGAGAAAACAGGTTTCATTCACAAAAGACATCCTTTTAAATATCACATGACATACGATTTTTAATACAGTAACACTAAGCACCAGGGTAGACCTCTAGCAAGACTTCACCTGAATTAAAAAAGAGAGCACTAACCAAAATACTCTAGTCAATCCTTGGCTTGTCTCCACACTCCCTTCTAACTACAATTTGAGAGAGTTGAGAATTCAGCCACTGGTGTAAACGAAAAAGCCTGCTCCCTGTTTACACATCCACCCACTACCTAGCAGTTTTAAAAATCTCTAGTAGCACCACTCCTCTGCAGCAACATGGGCAAAGTCCAATTCAACTGAATCTTTCTACTTAGAGAAAAGGACAGCAGGCAAAGTGAAAACTCAACCAAAGGAATGAAATAAGTAACTACCCTCTTTTTGTCTGTATCAAATTTCCTTCGCAGAAGTCAGGCAAGCATTACCTTCCCACGATTGTACTGCACCGAAGAACATCCCTTCTGCCCCACCTCCCAAAAGAAGCTCCAGTAAATTACTCTTAACTGGCATATAACAAGATCCGTGGCTTGGACTAGGCCTATTTGCATTCATATTTATGACATGACAGAACACAGGTTCTCTGCTGTGGTAAGCAAACCCTGAGTAATAAAATGGGTCTCAAGAACAAATACTGCCAGTAAGAGGCAGCTGTCTTTTAATCCTGAACACAGCTCCATAATAATTTCAACTTTAGCCTGTGTCCATAGTATCCACAAGGTTCACTATGTGCCTCAGATGGTACAACTTACATAAACAACAGAGTATATTTTAAAAATCCAGTTTGTATTACACTTGCTACCTGCACACTTCTTGGTGTGCTTTCTCAGCCTGCCTACACACCGGGTCCAATTAAATTTTAAATGTAGATGCCTAAGGATAGCACAGCTCGAGAGTTGTAGCAACAGCACTGTAAGCTACTTTGAAGAGGTCTTACAGACAGCTGACAGCAGCCACCTGCAACATAGTCAGTTCTACATAAGAGGGCAGTCAGACTTCAGTAAACACCAAGCAAATAATCCAGCCATGTTTTACCCTCTGGATGAAAATTAAATGAGAAAACACATTTCAATTCCAGATATACTGGACATGATCTTACATGACCTTCAATAGAAGTCACCAACTGCTCTCCCTCTGTTTCACTACACAAACACAGAATTCTCATCTGTTTAAGACTGGTGTTACCGCTAAAGCATTGAACATGGACAGAGTTCCTGGATTTTATGTACTGTAATTGGCAAAAGGGTAAAATCCACGTAACAGAATATAGCTGGATAATAACATAATAAAATATGTAAATCCAAGCTACAGGCCACAATCCAGAAATCACACTTTTGAAGTCTGTGCTTTGCAGAATTGATGGCTGCCTAGAACCATAAAGCTGTTGGATAATGAAAAGGCAACAACTTAAACATTGGAATATAAAAGGCAAGCAAGAGAAAGACCCTTTAGCAATATACAAACTGCATGTTCAGTTCACCACCAGTTGATTCATCATGTTACACTGGTGCAACCACAGCGAGTATTCTATGTCATTCTTCAGGGACAGTTTACAGACTCCCACAGGTAAGAGCGTACACTGACCTCTCACATATTTCTGTGATGCACAGAGAATGAGAAGGTTCAGTTCATAAAGATTCAGAGATTAGTTGCTTATGTACAGAAAACAGAATTTGGTGCAACAATATCAGATGTGGTGAGGCTGTAATTTACATCACAGGTGGGAATTCGAAGCTGGAAAGCAATTTTAACACATTATGTTGTTATTATGTTACATTATCATGTAACCACTAGTGCCTACTTCTTCAGCTATGCCAAGGCTGTTAAAACAACCAGTACTTCTCACTGACATGGGCAAGTCAATTGTACTGCATTTCTGATCTAAATGAGGATCTCAAAGTATCTTTTAAGAAATAGGTCAGTTTTCTAGCTTTAAGTTGTAAGAAATACCATGCATGGAGACTACCTTAACAGCAGCGAACTTTCCAAAATGCTTTCCAAAAGCTAGTAACAATTTTTCCTGAAATCTAAAGTATCTTAAAGCCTTCAGGAAAACACTCCTCCATACACAGCTTCTGTTTTTACCATTAGTTCGTGTTACAGTCATTGAAGAGATTGATGTGCAGGTGAAGACCACAAAAAAAACCAAACTGAGAACTATATTTAGACACTGAGACTGAAACAACACTAATGTTAGAAGAATCAAAAATAGAGTAACACCAACCCCTAAAAATACAGTCTCATTCTGTCTGTGTCTATAAAACCACTCGAAATGTCTGAAAGAAGTTATAAAAAACCCTTAGCCACAAGGACACTGCAGCAAGGGATATTCACAGAAATCTTCAGTGCAGGAAGAACCTTAAGGGCATTCAGGTGACACTGCTGTGCTGTGATGAAATGCACTACCAGCGTGACAACGTATCCTAAGTTTACAGATGAATAAGAAAGGCACATCCATCCATCCTGCAAAACTACTGCACGTTTAGAAGCAGCAGAGTTACACCTTTACGAGCTGCTAGAGGAGGAAAACTCACATAAACACACACACGTTTAAAAAAAAAAAAAAAAAAAAAAGAGGACGAGCTGTCAAAACAGCTTTAGCCGTAATACTTTACAACAGCCTTTTAATTAACCTCCACAAAATTAAATTCCTCAAGGGTACCTGAATCCCGACAAGGCACCATTGCCTAAGACGCTTCAGTGCTGCTCCCCCGAAACACCAGCACGTCCCAGCTGCGAACCGCTCGGGGAAGGACGAGAAGGTCCGCGCAGAGGCCGCCCCGGTTCTCCTCCCCGGGTACCAGGGACCCGCACCCACCTCCGCCTGCTGCTCCTCCTCCTCCTCCTCCTCACCGGCGCAGCCACCGGCTTCACCGCACCGCGAGGACCTCGGGAACGAAACCAAGCTCCTCTCGCCTTCACCCCAACAACTGTACCTCGGCTCCCCGACTTTAGGA
>VWZT01010892.1:17721-38540 GCA_013397055.1 Pachycephala philippinensis | reverse complement strand
GAGGTTTTTCAGTTTAACTCTTCAGTGTGTCCAGGGGTGCCCACAATCCACCGACAAGGCCGTCATTAAACCAACCAGCCTCTGTAATGACAGCTCTCCTTCTGTATGGGCAGGAGGAATAACACAGGGTAAATGAGATAGGTCTGTATAATATCTAGCACTATTTAGGAAACTATTTCTGCAACCTCTGAAATTTCAGGGGTAAGTTTCAATACCCCCGTTAACATTCAGCTGGACTTCTTAAAATGATGTGTAACTTGGTAAGTTTACCTGAGCAAATTGAGACCATAAAACAGTNGGGGAAAGCTCCTTTAATGACAGTATCACTCCTCACTTCATTTTGTTAAAGAGATCTAAAAGTGTGGGACAAACAGGAGTTAGCGTGGATTCTGTTTAACAGAAAAGACCGCCACACCCATTAAGTTAAAGCCTCGTGTTTACGGAGGATCTGCTATGCTTTCAAATATCCGGAGAAGGCTTAAGAGGCAGGGAGTATCTGATGCAAATGGTAACACTCAGGATGAGTTAAAAGCCTATGCCATTTTAGCTTCCTCCCTATAAATATCTGAAATGTTTCTTGGGATTTCAACGGCCATGTAAAGAATGAGTAAGTGTGAAAATACTGCAGCCCACTCCACTGTGTTTCCAATGTAACACGAGGGTGTCCCCAAAACCCCACAAGCTGCCATCAGGAACTGTTCTATTGATTATGCAGAAGGCCCATGTTCTACAGGCCTGTCTTCACAAGACTTGTGTTTGGGCCTGACAGGACATGATGGTGCTCATTTCAACAGTCACAGGTATTGGCAAGTATCTGGCAAGGAGCAACTCGGGAGATCCTGTTTCTGAACAGCACTGCTGCAGAAGTATTCCCGCATAATACTACACTCATGTGTCAGGCACTGACAGTCATCCAAGCACTCACCAAAAACAAATCAGAGAAGCAGTCTGGCAGTTTTTAAAATACGTCAGTGTTTGGATTAGTGTGTTGTAACTGTGTACACACAATCTACAAGTCAACTGGATCACAAGCTTCCATTTCAGTAGAGTCCACACAGGAAGAAATGAGGAATTTTCCCATCCTAACCTGCCCCTTCCTGATTTTGGAGTTTTGTGGTTTTGGATAGGTACTGCTAGATACTGAGACTCGGCATTGTAGCAACAGCCTTCTCTTGCTCGTTCGGATCTGGCAAGGTATTTGCCTCTGCATTCATGGAGAGGTTTTAAAGAGGCTTTGTTAGGACTTCTCCTGGGGAGCCCCAGACCAGAATGCTTTTGAACTTCAGTCAGTTAGAATAACTCATTGACAAATAATTTAGTCAGGTAATCTGTATTCAAGAGCTATTTTACTTCGCAGTTGTTTAGCAGTGTTCTGCTTCTGTCTGGTTGATAGTTTTTGGTTAATCATTAACTTGTCAGCAGATCAGTTCAGTGGAGCTATTGACTGATTTACAGTACAGCCTCAACCCAGGAAAGGTGAGAAGATGACCCTGGCTTAGAGATAATTTAACTCTGTCTCCCTGTCCACACAATCTAAGCCCTAAACCTTTGACTAAAGAGCGGCTGTTTGCCCTTCCTCGAACTTAAAATCTCTCTGAAGACTGGGCTGTCGAACGGTTAATTTTATGCAGTTCCTCTCCCTATTCTGGAGTAGGTAATTAGAGATCAGCAACACGGTACATATCCTTAAATTGTAATTTGCTTGAATGAATTCCACAGCATGTTCATCTGTCTAGTGCATCATACTATGCAAAACACTGTTAAGGTCCTAAAATTTAAATAAATTGTAATTTACAGTTTTGCTTGATGAGCTTTTAAAGGCTAATATTCTAATGTCAAGGTGGATACCTGGTGGTTAACTGCATAGCACACAGAGAAATGCATGGAACTCAACTTGCCTTTTAGAAGTTAAAGGTCAGCATTCATTCTGACATTTTTGTCCCCAGGAACTCCCTTGCATTCCCCATTTATGTTTTCTGGGCAGTAATACACACAGAGAATCTCGTTTCTACTGCTTTGCAGTACTTTGCTTCTAAGGAATGTTACAAATCCATGTAGTGTGCTGTCATCCCAACTATTTTAAGCCTTTGCTCAAGGAATATCAGTGATTGGGTGGTGGGGGTGGAAAATACGAGAAAAGGGAAGAGAAATGAAGGACCCATCTCAACCCATTGCAAATGTAAGAGGTCACAGAAATGCAGAGTACCTTTAACATGTTTCTCCAAGCCCAGGATGAGCAGGTAGCAACAGAAGTTCTGTTTTTACTGAAAATGTCCTTAAATTAGTATGAATACCTTGTCCCTGACCAAAGATCAAAAGTCTCATTTTATAACATCAAGAGAACTATACAGACAAAAATAGAGCATAAAAATGTAAGACAAAGACAAGCATGAATACAGATGACTTGTTTAAATGCAGCCAGGAGCTTTGCTAGTGAACAGCGTTCCATATGATTATACTGTGAAACTTTTGTATACATTCAAATTCACACAAAAAGCACAGCCCAGACCACTGGACAAGCGTAGTCCAAAAATGTTAGTTAGTTCTAAAACACGGCAGGTCATTGAGTAACAAAATCATTACCTCACTATCAGCTTCAAACACCAGCACCACAGCTTTCCATTTCAGTTCCTGCATCTTCAAAGGAGTATCTTAGCCTATCTCTGTTAATACCAAGCTTTCTATCCTACTTCTCACACTAAGGAACCTCCTTGCCCTAGAACAGGCTGTTAACAGTCATCAGGTTTGGACACTAAGATAAGACGGTGTTTAGAATTAAAACTTCTTCTGTGTCAGTATCTTGCCAATGGTTAACTCCAGTTAAACCAAATGTGTCTGTTTAAAACCCTCCAAACATGATACGGTAATAGATATGAAGTGATCTTTTAAATAATTATTGTTAGCCTTTAGCCCATCAGGCCCTGAACTTAGACTTCATTTACGAAACAACTCATGGCCACTCTAGTTAACTTTGCATGTGCCAATTGTTTTAATCAAAGGACCCAACTCCCCACAAGTTGTACCCACCTACACAGCATCGAGCAGTCCGAGGACATCACCCTTTGGAAAGGCCTCCGGCAGCAATAGATGGGCCTCAAAATGACACAGGCACAAAAACTCTGGGCAAATATTGTCTAACACCAGGGATTCTGGCTGCCACAAAGACCCCATAAATCTATGAAGACAGATATACACCCTGTTCTATGAGTTACTCTCACACTGCTTTCCAGCCCCTTGTCTGGTGGCTAATGAGGCTATGTTCACACCCCACTGTCTCCTTAGGAATAGGACTTAGAAGAGGCTTGGGCATGGGCCAGTTGGGACCAGGCATTCAGCACTGCAAAGTGTGACACCCGAGAGTTGTGTACTGGAGAAAACAGCATCCTGTTAGACTCCCTGGACTCATGAGATTACCAGAATACACAGGCTACCACGGACAAAATCAAGTAAGAGAAGACACTCAGTGGGAAAGTGAACTAGCTGAAAGCCCGGGAGTTAAAACTGTGGAAGAATTGCCGGCTGGGCAAGATTTAAAGCTCACAATGCAGGTGCAAGCAACAGTATCACCAGGTAACTGTTCTTTAAAAAGCTGGTTTTGTAACACTTAATGAATGTATGCATATTAATAGATTTCATTTAACTCATTTTCATAGTTGCATGCCTGTGCTTATTAGAGGAGTCTGAGTAATGGTTCAGTTTTACATGAGCTGCTCAGAGGAAATGGTTTTTTCCTTACTTTCTTTTTGTACGCTAGATCAGCTACAGAATGTCTTCAGATGTCAGTCTTTCAATCTGGAGGAATGACATGAATACTTAAAGGACTGATTCATTGCAAACATATACTTCAAGCCCCTCTCCCAAGCAAACTAACCAACCCACCAGAAACTACCACAAGCCACCTAAACACAGCTGAAAGATTCAGTGTTATCTTTTGACAAAGCGTAAGAACTTGGCAAGTAAAAGGAGGCTTCGTTCATAGTGACATAGTGAACTGCCAGTTTTCCAGCACTCCAGACACAAAGATGATGATCCATGTATTACAAGAAGAATGTCCTGGAGCACAGAGGTTAATGAATATCAAAACCACAATCTGCAACAACACTACATGGACTCTCCCTTAAGCGTAGAAAACATCACAAATCAAAATGATGGAAAACTATAGAAAAACCGTAATAAACTGCATAATTTCATGAACATCACAGAGTGTGTATAACATGAACCAGAAAAATGACAGCAGCACCACATCAAAGAAATTCTTCACAGAAGCTCAGAAGAAAACTGGTTTAAATCAACTAAAGTATATACCAAAAAGGAACACGAGTACACAAGCAAGCATTCTGCCAATAGCATAAATGCACGATGAAATTTCAAAGTAAAAAATCAATACCAGGCAATGAAATACCGTATCTGCAATTTCAATACGTGCATCTCTATTTTCCTGACTTCATCCTCCTCAAGTTCTTTACTTGCCTCATGCACACACCAAAATGTATTATTATTACCATATATGGAGTACTTTTTTTCAGGTTAGTTTCACTTTTTTCAATGATTAGTTTCTAAAAATTACTTAGCATGCAAGGCATTTAAAGTGAATGGTGAATTCAGTGCACATGAACTGTCTGACCCAAACCCTGCTGTTTACATCCTGTTCACTTATCACTCCAATAGCTGGAGTTGCTCCAAGAGGCATCATCCAACCATAGCTGTGTCCTTAGGAGAAGCACCACTATCAGAGGGTACATGGCCCTTATCTCTTTTTGCCCTGCAGCTGCCCTCACTCACTGCAAGTGTGCAGTCTGGAGCAGGTACCCAAGTGAAACCTCCACGAACTAGTTCAGCTACCAGAAGAAGAACAGTATGAATGCTGAACTCCTGATAGCCTAGTTTACCTTAGTTATCAGTTATCTCAGAGACCCAGAGTGTGGATCCTGCCTCAAGCCACCTCCACTTGCTCACATAGAAGCACAAAAGATTTACATGGGTTCCAAGAATACGAGGAAAAAGAAGCATGTTGGACGTGGCTTACCACCAAGTCCTACAAGGGTGAATACATATATATAAAAAAAGGGAATATATATATATAACAAAAGGACAAAGATAACCAGCTGCTTTATAGGCATATAGTAACACATGTGCTTGACATGTCACATATACAGCTTATTGGTACATGCTGACATGTTCTGGGACTAGTTTCAGCAGACATGCATAAAACACAGTAATAAATTACTGCAGTGGTAAACACTGTGAAGCTCAAGTTATCAAACACAGCCCATAAAGTATAAATTGCTAAAAAAACCCGCCAACTGACAGCACTGTATGACCTGCATTTCACTCTCAACAAAGACTCTTTGGAATTCCATTTATAAATACAGTTCTATAAAATAGGTCAAGTCTCTGAGTTTCCAGGAGATCTGAGCAATTTGTGCAGGAAGGTATACCAAAGCTAAGTATAAAAGAAAAAAATCTCTCTAAGTGGTAATTCTGTATGGATGTTTCTTATTTCAGCCTCCTGAAACCCAGCTACAGCACGTTCTACTAGAATTGCAAATACAGGCTAGGGTGAACAAACATGCTTTGGTAAACAACTTCTCTGGCACACAATGTTATGTAGGTGGGGTCTACCCAGAATGTCAAGAGGTCTTCCTCAAACTGTAGAGATGAGCAAGAACACAAGGACCCCGCTTGCATTTTCAAGCTATTTACTGGTATTCTATTCAAAAGAAACTGAACAAGGGCTTTGGTTTGGGGTGTGTATGTCCCCTCACAAAAGGCTCACAGGCTTTTTCCAAAATAAAAGCATTTTAAAGGCAGCCTAGGATCTACAGAATAGACCAGATTTGTTTTTGCTATTCTATTAATACTTCCAACAAACTGTTTATGGCAAAAGACACACACATTCCACTAAAGCACTGTTATGCACCAACTCAGAGTAGAAAAAAGGTAGCAACAATGAAAAAAAAAAACCAACCTACCAAAGCAAGATGTATCTTATAATCCAAAAAAGACACAGATTTAAGACAAATGTTTCAAGAGTTTATTATTTGCTGACCTTCCTTTGCTTACTTGTTTATCTAGTCATTTCACAGGTTTGCCAGATTTCCAACCCTATTCCCAACCCACAGAGAAGATGTATATTCATCTACTAGCTACGGAGTCTGATTTTTTTCTCCAAGAACACCTTCATTTTCTCATTTTCAGTCCTGGGAACTATGGGTCAGTGTTTCAAGGGTACATGTGGGTCTGAACTGCTAAATGAGTTTCAGCAAAGATTTATACAAAGATACATCAGCAATACTTTACATAAAGATGAATATAGTCCTCTTATACCAGGTAAAACCAATACAACAAGAAGCAGGTACAGATGATCAACTTCTGGACTCCACTAAACCAATTTTTTTCTTTAACTTACCTTTTTTTTTATAATATGGCAATCTAGCAGAAGCCAGTTAATGGAATATTGTAAATCTAAGTATCGAGCATAAGCAACAATTAAATAAATCCCTCTAATCTTGATCCCAATTCAAGACCGCTGTTCCATTATGCAGCTTTAAAAAGGAACATAGCAGTATTTAATATTTCAGGTCAACAATTTTTTGATGTTAGGTATTGTGGTGTTGGAGGGTAGGGACCACATGGAACAAGGAAAGATATTGTAGGTTACAGCATGGAACATGACTACTAGGTAGGAGAAATTATCACAAAATTGTATCTATTGATATTTAGCTTTGATGTACATACAGCCATTTAAAAAGGGACAGTAAGAACCAGATTATTTAAAAGACATGGTATTTTCTTGAAATCATTGTTCAAATTACTCAAATGTTTCATAAGAAAATGTTCCTGCACACAATCCAAGCTACTCTTGGATCTATCAGGGGTAAGTCTTATTCCAACTACAGTTTTCTCCAACAATGCTGTACAAATTAAAGTAGTTTTTGAAGATGACAGCACGATTTTAAGCTTGCACAAGAACACAAAAGAGCAAAATGTCAGAGTTTCCTAATTACATGGCAATCTTTGTGTCAACCTGGTTCATTAAATGTTTTTATAAATCTTTGAATTAAAGAAAAAATTTTCTTCTAGAAAGAAGATAAAAGATTTTGTAAAGCCATGAGAACTCATGATGTACATCTCCTGAACCGAAGCTCTTGATAAACACGTTGTTACTGCATTGGTATTAAAATATGGGATATGTGTGGAATCTGTACAACATTCAAGAAGCTACCAACAATCAGCCTCTGTTTGGCTGCAATTGCAGAGGTGATGAGGACCTCCTAACTGGAATACGAACCATGCTAGTGGATGCTACCAGGAGCGGTGTTGGAGGAGGGTACTAGTATCTCTCACTCTTGGATTGTGTGAAGCAGATCCCATGCAAGCACTCAAAAATCTCTCCACTTCACAGCAGCTCTGTTTCCCCTCAGGTCTGGGATGAGTCACTAGCAGTTTGCTACACCAAATTGCTTCCGATTCAAATGTACCTTTCATTTATATAAAAAGTGTTGCGGTAACAGCCCTTCAAAATATCCACTTGAGAAATAACATTTCATTGTTCACCTTTACATAACTGTGGTTCTCCCAGGCCTACGCTGCTCTTTTTTTTGATTTGTTTGTCACCAGTTTATGCCTACCCGAAAGCAGTTGTTGCCACACCAGAACCACAGGGAGACCCGCCTGCTGCTGTGGTCACCTCCCCCAGGGAGCCTGGGGTGACAGGCCATGTCCAGCCACCATACCTCACCACACACCTCTGTTAAAATAAAGTTGGGGTAATTGTTGATATTTTCATCTTTCACCCATCTACCTCCACTGATTGATTTAGAAGCGTGTCCAAAGTCAGAAAATACAACCACTGTTTATTTCTCACTCTTACAGGAATAATGACTAATTTTGAGAAGAGAAATGCAGAAGTAATCAGGATTCTTTTAAAGTCACAGTAAGGACGTTGGCTGTTTCTACTGCTGACTCCTATTTCCAGCATTCCTATAGGCATAATTGCTCAATGAAACTTTTCATACACACTTTATTGCATACATTGTGAACTGTCCTGGTTACAGCTGGGATAGAGTTAATTTTCTTTCTATTAATTGTGTTTTGGATGCAGTATGCTGTGTTTTGGATGCAGTATGAGAATAGTGTTGGTAACACATTGATGTTTAGTTGTTGCTAAGCAGTGTTTACCCTAAGTCAGGGGCTTTTCAGGTTCCCATCCTCTGCCACTGAGCAGGTGCACAAGAAGCTGGGAGGGACCACAGCTGGGACAGCTGACCTGAACTGGCCAAAGGGATATTCCATACCTGAGAACATCATACTCAGCATTTAAACTGGGGGAGTTGGCCAGGAGCCACCAATCTCTGCTCAGGGATGGACTGGGCATCGGGGGATGGTGAGCAATTGTTTGTACATCACTTCTTTCTCTTGGGTTTTACTCCTCTCTTTCCATTTCCTCCTTTTTCATTATTATTATTATTATATTTTATTTTATTTCAATTCTTGAATTTTTCTTACCTCAACCCATGGGTTTTACCTTTCTCCAATTCTCCCATCATCCCACCAGGGCAGGAGGAGTGAGCAAGGGGCTGCGTGGTACTTGGTTGCCAGCTGGGCTTAAACCATAACATGAACCTGCACAGCTAAACTACCACCACATTTTCAAATCTGGTTTATGGGAAGGATGTCTCAAGTCACACAAGCCAGAGCAATTTATGGGATAAAGGAGAGGCAGTGGAACTTCTGTCAACTCACAAAAGGACCAGTGGTTGAGTGAGACAAAAAGCGAACAAATAAAACATCAAAAAAACACCAAAGAAAAAGACATTTTGGAGGTTTCACATAAAAGAAAATTTGAAAGCATTAATATGCCTGCCATGGTGGACAGGTAGAGCCAGACTATACCTGTATGGCTGCTAGAATTGCGGCAGTATGGAAACAAGATGTTGGGATTACTTATTTAATTTACGTGGGATTATATTAAGTTTTGTTCTATTGCATGTCCAGGAAAGTCGAGAGGAGAGGCCACAACTTCCTGTAGTATCTGGAAGGAGAGAGGAAAACATGCAGAATTCACACTCCTTTACTTTATAACTAAAATAATAATTATTATTTTGAGAGTTTCTTTTGTAAAGAAAGAAACCACCCAACAAAAAGCCCCAAACATATGTGGGGGGGAGGGGACAAATTTACTACAAAAGTAAGTAAATCGGATACTAACAAAAAATTATTTCAGAGAAGAACTGTCAGTATCTTCTGAACACATAAATTGTGGAATTTGTTTTACATTTTAACCAGATCCTTTTCTTTTCGAAGTGTGGCAGCACATGTCATAGCTTTAATTCAGAGGAAGTGCTGAACTGACGGGCTTCCTGCAGCAGGGTAGGTGCCCTTTTCACTCACCCTGGATGTGAAGCAAGTCAAGGGTAAGCCTTTAGCATCACTGGTGTCACCAAGGGTGAGTATGCAAAGGTTCAGTTCTCTCTCAGGAGTGGAATGTAGTACAGCATTCCCCGCTCAAAACAGCAAGGGGAGGCATTTCAGTTAATTGTTGAGGTCACTCACGTCAAACAGCCATTCATTCTGATGGAGTGGTGCAGTTAAAATGTTCTCCTGTCATTGCTGCAATGAGCCGAGGAAATAAATCCGTGGTTGGAAGAGTCTGGATCCAGCATCTCACCTTTGTACAGTATCAATTTGTGAAACAAAATCTGGACCATCCCGAATGGGCTGAGGTTACAGACCAGAAATGGAGACTAGATGATCTTTAAGGTCCCTTCCAATCCAAACCATTGTTATTCTGTAAATCTGAAAGGATGCACTCTCCTTAGGTTTTAAATTGATGTTTCCCACTATGGTAGATCCATTGTCACTGTGCACAAGGACAGACAACAAGCACAATGACAGTCGGCAGAATCTGAAGCCTTGCAAGAACAAGTCATTTGCACTGACAGGGCTAATCAGTTTAAACAACAACAAAGCCATTAAAAACCACCTACCAGCACCAGGGTTATTTGTTTGGTATCTCAAATCTACATATCAAACAGTGGGCAACTTAGAAGTAAAATGGAAGAGCCTGAACGGGGAATCTGCGACCATGTGGTATCTTGACAGTCACATGGTATAAGGAGCAAGGCCTGTGAATTGACAGCAGTTTAGTTTAGTTTAGACTTAAACTTCTTTTATTTCAAAATCAGGTTTTTTTTTTTTTTAAATTTAAAAAAGGCAGCAGATCCTTTAGATATTTTTCTAGACAAATGGAAAACAACCAGTTCAGAAGAAAAGTTGACCAAACCTCATTAAATGGGAGGTGGGGGAGCCCAAGAATGTAGCAAAGAGAATGTGAACACAAGAGACACTAAGAGGGGAAACAAGAAAGAAGCAGCAATTCCTCTAAAAACAATACAACATGATAATCTGTGCTTGTGCCCTGTAAAAATAAACAGCAGAAGTAGCACAAGATTTATTTGTCAAGACAGACACAGAATGTGAAAACATAGTCAAATTGCTAGCAATAAATATAAAATCTGCAGAAGTACATAGTTACGAGAATCAGCATGGTTAAGGTAGAATTATAATGCAAAAAAAAAAAAAAAAAGACTAGCAACAAAAAGAAATCCTTATTATCAGTATGTTTATAGCTTAAGAGCAAGAAAAACCTTCTGGCCCTAGTCAACACAGAGAAAAGCTGATGAGAGATGACATCCAGGAGACTGTCATGTTTAGGACATCAGTCTTCACCAAGAGGGTCAAATACAAGCAGTGATTGGCATAAATAATAGTAATGACAGGTAAGATTTCAGGAGGAATGGGAGAGAGACAGAGAATGTGAATGGAAGTGTGTGCACATGTGCACAATGGAAAAAACCCAAGTAAACAAACCATAGCAACAAAAAACAACAGGCTAGAATATTAAAGACCCAGTGAGTCAGTTTAACTTCAAATTCCTGGGGAAAACAATCCAAAACAGATCAATTAGCAGCACCTGGAAGATAATCCTAAGTAATAGCCAAAAGAGATTTGTTAAATCACATTGCTAACTTCCTCTGACAGCCTTCCAGGGAGGTAGGAGAGAAATCACAGATGTCTCACCTTGCCTTTAGAAAAGCTTTGAAACTGCCTTGAGATATTTTAACAACCAGGCTACAGATGCAGGAAGAATAAATATTAGTTCTGGATGTGAGAAACAAAGGTTAAATATATCATCGTCAGGACAGAAGTAGTGATCTGGAAGGATGGAGTGAAATGTAGCAGGTTATGTATGAGATACTGCCCACGGGCAGGAAACGTCTAATATGGAAATACAGGATGGGAAACAAGGCCTCAGACTACAGCAGGTCACAAAAGACAAATGTCATGCTGTTCTAAGAAAGACAAACATTGCTATGAGATATAAAATAAAAGTGTTGGGAGTGGAAAGCCTGAGCATAATCTGCTGAACTCAAAAAAAATTCTTCTACTTCACTCTGTTTGTGTCTCAATATCTAGGCAAGATGTGGTCCTACCTGAGTGGGTCTAGGGAACAGAAATTAGAATGAAAACTGGTCTAGAAAATGTGACTTACAGGGACATGGGATGGACAAGCTAGTGTGGGGTGGGGTAGGGGGAACCCACCTGAGGGATGGCTGTTACCTTGGACAACTACTTGAAAGAGAAGGGCATTGCCTCTTCAGGACAAGTCCTAATGAGCTTAAAATGAGGACAGAAAAGGTTCAGGTTAAACACTGGAGGAGGGGAGACAAGAACATGAAAAAAATATTGGAAGGGTAATGAAGCAATGGAAGAGATTTCACGAGGGAAGAGCTTTAAAAACAGCTGAAGCAAACACTTCGTAATAAAACACAGATTACATCTTTGGGGCAGAGACCACTTGAGACTGAGACCTTATGGCTGGGAGCAATGGTGGCAAACCAGAAGTGAGGGGAAGGAAAAGTGGTTTAGAAACACAGAGAGAAGCACTAAGGGAAGTCAGGTGACAGGCAGGAAACTGGGAAAAACAAAGATGAAAAATGAGACTGCCATTTGCAGGGAGAATCATTTCAGAGGGGTGTTACACTTTCATGAGCAATGACTTACAAGGCTGCACCTGAAGTCAAAAGAAAAGGCAGGCTCCAGGTGCTTGGGTCTACTCTTGCTGCAGTTTTTGTTTTAATGTACCTTAGCAAGTAATGCAGTGCAAGAAAAGCATACCTACAGAGAGGAAAACAGCTGATGCTGGAGATGCAGCACCCACATGACTCATGTTGCCATGGCAGGTTGTATGTTTTGCTTCAACCCAGCTTTGGCCTGTGGGCAGGACACCCGCTGGTTCAGTAGGTGCTAAAAGCACTCCTAAAGAACATCTTCCAGTCTTACTTCGTCTGAAAGGAATCCACCTCATGTTCCCCAAGATCCCCCAGCAAAGTGAACCACAAGGGATGTACTCCAAAAGCACGCTCCTGAACTGAACTAATACTGTACCAGAGACTCATCTTAAGCCAAACCAGAGGAATCCAGGGACCAACCGGCATCCATGTGGCAGAGACCACAGCAGGACACAACAGCCATAGCAGACCAGAACAACACTGCGCTTTCCTCCACTGTTAGATTGATGTAAATGCTTTGCAGCAACAAGCATGACTGGAGTGACAGCGCTCAGTGTCTAGACACCAGGCACTGACTGATTTGAGACAGCATATTGACCATTTTAACTGACATCTGATGTGACATATGGACATCTTTGGTAGATCTGTAAATACACTGCAACAACTATCACAATATTTTAACTTAGCAACTGCAATTGCTTTAAAATAACATTGCTAATAATCTGTCTTATTTTTCTTTCTTTCTTTTCTTTAAGTGAGGACCTATGTCTAGGGACTTTCTGACTCATAAATTAAAACAGCAAAACCAAAACAAAGGGCCAAGCACCCAAGTCATCAATCTCTTCCAGCTGCCGAGTCGTAGAGCAGTTAACCAAGGCAAAGAACATTCCAGTTTCTCCTTGCCAGTTCCTAATATCAACATACTTTCATTTCATGAACTTTCTTTTCCTAAAGAAGTGTCAAATTGTGCACGTCTGTGTGTGTCCCTGTTTAGATTCTGAGCTGCAAGGCCGTCCTCTGTTCCTTATGCTCTGTAGATTCTGAAATATTCAGCCTCTTCAGATTCCTTGTCAAGGACTGTTTTGTTTCTTACTCTGTGCACATCATGCATCCAGCATGGTTCCCTGAATAATTATCCAAGATTTGACTGGGTGGTTGATGATAAAATTTCTTTCAGGTCATTTCAAGTGATGCTTCTATGTAAAACAGTAAACTGATTTTTGCACGCATTGACAAGTTTGCAGTTTAATTTCTGAGTAAAACCCTGTAAGTGTTATGAGATTCCTCCTACCTCTATTTCAATTCTTTATAAATAAACACACATTTTATGTGTAAAACCGCACAAACAATCTCAGCTAATAACAACAAATACAACTAAAGCATTTGCACAGAAATTTGAGATACCTTTTAATACATGAGAGAAGCTACAGAAATCTGGTTTTATTCCCAGATAATTAAACAAGGAGGAAAATGGCTGAGGGCATAAAACATAAGAATATCTTAACTGAGGATCAGAGCCAGCTCATGTTGCAGAGCTGTGTTTGCGAGACAGGCATTATTTACACGTTCTGGTGAAGTACTCCACAGATTTAACATTTTAAGGCGTTTATGAATTTCTAATGTCAATTCACATAAAATGTGCTTAAACACCCAGATGCTATGACCAAAACCAAATTAATCATAAATCTGAAGTTCATCTGAACTGGTGAGGTTAAGCTTCTAGTTTAAATTCACATTGCCTTGGATGTGTAAATTAACATCCAAGCAGCAAAATTTACTTTTAATTGGCTTGGACCATAGATGAACTCTTTCCTTTTTAGTCTGCCTTCTGATTTTAATTGGGTAGAAAGCTACTGTAAATATTTTCTTCTTTCTCACCCCTTCTTCCCAAGGTTTTTTATAAACAAGTGAGGTATTGTTTAGCTGCTATGCTCTAGACCCCACACACCCCAGAGCAAAACAGAGAAAAAGTATGTGTTCCGACTGCTACACTGCAGGTTTTTATACATTTTTTGATCACACAGAAGCAAAAATCTTGCCTTCCTCCAAACAAATTGATCAGTGCAACTTATAGTGCCTTTTTAGCTTTGCTTCTCATCATCTGTAAGGAGAGAAGAGTAGGCTTGGAAACTTCGGCAAAGGAACCTAAACAGATTTGCTCAGCAGTCTCCGAGCCTCTGGTCAACAGCTCTGTGCTGTTCAAAGCCCAAGTACAAGTGCATCACTGTTCTCTCATTTAAATGTAGAATAATTCTAGGATTCATGGCAATGCCAGCTTAAACTTAGCTCTAAAGAAACCCTTTGTTTTCAAACAAATCAGTGCCTGGTTTTAGATAATTCTATAAAGAATCCTATTCATCCACCACATAACCTATTAGTTAACATGAAAAGAGCACCAAAGAGGCAGCCAACCTCCAAAAAATTCTGAAGAAAAGTGAAGTTAAACCAATCTATCTGGCATATGCCTTTAGGCTTACATATAATGTGTGTGGGCACATACACAAGATGTAAAACCTCATTGCAAACAGCACAATTCATTCTTGATACAAACACTTTACACCAAGAGTCTTGAAAATTTTGTAGCACGCTGGCCACATTCTCTCACCAGAGCACAGTAATTGTCTGGTTTTCTGTCACTGCTGCAAGTGTCACATTGTTTTCAAGGGACACAACTAAGGGACAGTTTTGGGGTTCCCTGACAGAGAAACTCCATCTGTTTTCTATCAGGGCTCTGAAAAACCGAAGGATGGCAGGAAAGAGTTGTTAATCCCAACAATTCCAAAGACAACAGACATTCTCTTACCAAAGGTTGATTTGGGAGGGTGAAATTTAGATATTAAAATGCTGCTTAACCATTTCGATGCTAGTCTGAAAAATCCATGACCCCTTTTAAAGAGCAATTGATGAAAACAAGTTAATTATTTACAAGATATTTACCATGAGTACTGGGAGATTAAATTAACAGCATTACATTTACTGCTTAAATGAAACAGGAGGGCCTAGTATTTGAAAAAAAAAAACAAAATCAGGAGGCTAATTGGATAATTGGATTCTAGGCTATCAGCATCCACTATGACTCCAAATTACCCCCTTCTGTTTCACTTCTTACCTCTCATAAAACATTGCTATATACTCCTTAATGCTACATGCTCTTTTTATTTACCTTTTTATGAAAACATAGCTTCTTTCTTCCCCCTCCACTTTAATATATTCAAGGTGCACCACTACTACTGCAGCAAGAAAGCAGAAGTCTCCTAGTTCTTTGATCCACTTGTCTTCAAGGCATTTAACAGTCTGGGTACTTTTGCCAGATAGCTTTTATTTCTGAATTGTCCTAAGTTTTCTCTGTTTTGTAGTTTTTGGCAGCATTCCAAATTTGTAGACTTAATGCATCTTCCTTTTGCAAGGTATGGTTAAGTCCCATCCAAAAGGAGTACAGGAGTTATTTTCTTCTTTAATTACCTCCTGTCCCTCTTCTATGCTCTTTCCAGCATTAAAGCAAAACACATACCATAAACTGGAAATTCCACCACGGCTGAGTAAAAGCATTCATTTTCTGAATGCACAGTCCTTATTTATTTACTAAACTTAGTATAAAACTTAGTTTAGGGTTTGATAGTGATCCCAGTTCCTAACACTAGGACTTACAAACAAACAAACAAAAAAAGTCTAAACCTAAACTATTGTAATATAAACACACAGTAGTTCAGAGTCATGCAGACCAAGTACACTTGCATCCTAACAGATGCATCCAACATTCCTCCACTTAAGCAGGAACTGCACAGGGTATGGAAGAGGCCAAAACACAGGAAGTCCTGGGCTGCAGCACATTCTCTAGGTGAGTTGGAGACAACTGGAGTTAGCCTTGAGAAGAGGAGGCTTGAGGGGCACCTAACAGCAGCCTCCCAATGTCTTTGAGAAGGTTACCAAGACAGGCTCACTGGTGCATAGCAGTGCATTGCATGGGAAGGAAAATCCCCACAAGGATAACTGACCACAGGGTGCCCAGGGGGGCTGTGCAGCCTCCGTCTTTGGGGGTTTTCAAAACGCAGTCAAACAAAGCCCTGCACAGCCCTGTCTGAATTCAGGGTGGAGAGTTAACTCAAGGTGGGGAGCTAACTCACCACCTTCCAAGGTTCCTTCTATCCAGACTAACAGCATGATTTAAGATGTTTAGCCCTGAGCAGCACTTACCCCTTCAGCCTATCTTCCTAGCTGAATCCAGAAATGTCATTGTAATGCAATATAATACACACCACCACAGGACAATAATCTTCAGAAGTGCCCGTTTTCTCATTAAAATACCAACTGGAGCACAGATTAATGATGCAAAGCTCTGAACTTGCTATCAAGATAGTTCCTGAAAAATGAAACTGTGTTTCCAACTCGTGCCTTGCTTTAACAGCAAAGTTACAATGTCTCAATATTGGCACACAGTTTGCCTATCTTTAGATATCAGATTTTGCATCCTATATTATATTAATAAATAGTTGGGATTGACTTTGGTTGCATGGATCTTCGATAAACACTCAACGTATAAGACCATGGGGCACAGCAAATCTATTCTGATGCACCTGCTGCATTAGCAACATTGAGTCCACGATCAGAGGCAAAGCTTTCCTTGGTCCGATGTCTGTTCCAAAATATTTTGCAATTAACGATATAGTGAAGATGTTTTATATAGTTCTGTTTCCTTGGTTATTTCACAACAGTGAGCAAGAGATGGAGAAGTACCACTGAAAGAAAACTAATCCCAAGGGCTGGAAGAGACAGCAGCAGCAAAGCAGCATGTTGGTGCCTCATAAGGTGATGGAAACATGTCGGTCCTGCTTCTCAGCAAAGGCAGAGGATCAGAAGTTGGTACCCCTTTGGTCTACTCTAAGAGAAACGTAACAGTGTGTAAAGCTATGCAACTTCTGCACTGGCAGTATTTTGCAATAGTATTTGGCAAGGCACTCAGCACTAGCAGCTTGCCAGTTGCCCTCACAGTTTCAAACAAGGCTGCCAAGAAGTAAGATGTGACATCTTTTTGAACAAAGGAGCTGTGAAATAAATTTAGACATCAATCTTGCTTACCCACACTCCCCCGAACCCAGGTGCTTTCCTGCCCTAAACCACAGAAAGACTGTAGTTGCAAAGCAAAGCATTTCAAATATGAGGGAAAAAGGAAGTTTCCTTTCCTCCTCAGATGATGCTCACAGGGTGTCTGAGAAACTGGAGTGAAAAGGTCACATGAAGATACAACCTTACTTCTTCCTTTGCTAAAGAGTAGGGAGAAAGAATCCTAACACAGATCTGGGTGAGGGAATGGAGTCACAGGTCAGGACACAAACATACAAAACTGTGGCACGGAACACACAAAACATCACCTAAAAACCTGAATAATACAAAACTGGCAGGGTGACACTTACTGCCATGCAGATACACTGTGTGAAAGTGGTGGCCCAGGATGGAGATTCCTGAACTGGAAATGGGGCTTTCTGGAAGAAAACACTGGACACTTTCCCCACTTCAGCTTGCAGGCTTGAACTTCTAAATTGGGACTACAAACAGCTGTCACCATCCACATAAGATCTCTTGAGCCTGTTCTTCTCCTGGGCCCAGTTTTCTCTTAGAGAAATTAGTCAAGTGTTGATCCTCTCTTGAAACATAGAGGATGTAATGGAAATGCTCATCTCTGATAATCATCATCAACAAGCAACCACCAGATCCCAGCCCTCCTGCCAGTAGGACACAAACTGCTGTGACAGAGTCAAGGTTCTGGTGGCCCCTCATGCCAGCCTCAGGCAACGTGCTGCACCTTCCACAAGATGGCCCACGCTGGACACAAGGAGTGAAGTGCGCCCTTCGGCTCACCTCCTTCAGCCTACTCAACAGCTGCAGAGCTGAGAGAAGATGTGGGTTTGAACTCCTTGGGCACAGGGACAAGGAGCCCAGGTTTCAACTACCAGCACACAGTCTACTGTCTAGACAAACCCCACCACCAGCAGCTCTCAGGGAAAGGTGAGTGCTGGCTCCTCTTCCGGCAGCGTTCTCAAAAGGAAATACACAGCTGCATTTCGAGACACAACCAGTGCCATCAGCGCGGGTGTTTACAGTGTGCTTGCCAGGTGCCCTACTTTCTTCATCTCCTAAGGGCTTTGATGCTCAACTACAGCAGCTCTAGATAAGGCGCTTAAGAACTTTCTGCTCAAAGAGGGAGATCCAATATTTTTAAGACACTTTCAGAGTCAGGCAGACTCAGTGTTAGGTGGTTTGGAAGTCTTGGGGGAATAAATTCTGTTTGAGAATTAGGAATGCAAGCAGGAACCTGATTAACATATTTTAAAATGTTCTTACAGCATGCGGAAGCCCTTCAGTTCTACTTTGGCAAGTGTGTTTGCTTTGTAGGACATTTTAGCATATGGATACTACTTAAACTAGAACAAAACAAATCCTTCAATACAAACACTCATCGAGCTAACTTCAAATAAAAACAACATATTGCTTTACTACGGCTCAGTCTATATAAGTACATACATTATTTACAGTAGTTTCTAGTTCCTTGGTCTATAGAAAAAATAAATCATAGTAGAATAAATCTTCAATGACTTAGGGACGTCCAAAAATGAAGTCATAAAACCAACCAATAGTGACTTTCCTTTTGGGAAGCGCCCATTCCTTCAAAATAACATTCTCCTAAATGACAACTTAGACAGCCAAAACAAAAAATAATTTGGAACTGCAAATATGTGTAATCTGAGCCCTATTTCCAAGCAGAAATGCAGGGCATTTGTGTACAAAATGACTCGTAGCCATGGGACAAAAAAGCCCTAGTTACTTGCATGCAAATTACAAAACTGAAACCATCTGGAAAATTATCTGGGATACAGGGAGGATAACCCAGGAGAGAACCGATTCGTGGATGTGGCTGAAGGATCACAGCTTATTAGAAGCTTATCCTGTATGGATGGGATGGAAAATAAGATTTGACATACCCTCTTATACAGTGATGATTAACATGAACCTGCAATTAGCATGCATGGCATTTTAGACTGACAGATGATTTTCATCATAAGCCCTAGATCCCAAGAGAAACAAGAGATGCTTTGCATCTAGTTTTATTTGCTAATACCTGGGTCATTTTATTTAATATACTTTATTTTTGGCCCTCAGCATACCCTACTGAAATATTTTGTTGCTGGGTCAAGTCAGCTTTGGAGGCTTGCAGCTATTCCAGCTAGCTAGGCTGAAGCAATTCTGCATATTAAAAACCACCAATCACTATTTTAAACACATGCCATTACAGTCAAATTATCCACCTACTTGTAGATTGACTTTAAACAAGTCAAAAAATGAACAGAGTAGTGATTTTAAAGTGCTCACGTCTTAAAACTTGAACTACTAGCTCCCTGCAATACATTATTGTATAAGCAGAGTAGTCTAGGAACTGCCCAACTATTGTTCTCCTGTAAGTCCTTTGAAGACTTCTGTTCAATAAGACTTGAACATCCAGCTTTGTCAGGCTTCTTAGAAAGATACCTGTCCTTAAAGAATGAGAATGCACACAGTGATAACAAAAAGCAGCAACTCCTATGGGTTGTTGATTATCAGGATGAAGATCCCCTCAGAACAACATAACCAGTGAATTACAAGTCTTGCAGCACTCTGGATGCAGCCCATGTATTCACCAGTCCGCATAACTTTCCTTTCCCTCAAGAAATGTTTAATCCTCTTTGAAGATTACAATAGATACTGAATTTATTAGATTAGCATGAAAGAAATTAAATACAAGGGCTGTCAACATCTATTTTGAGTGTCCAGTATAAACGTCAATGCCATTGCAATGCTTAGAGCACGTAATAAAGAGGCTGTAGCACTTACTGGAGAGAAATACAGAGATCACTAACTGGTTTTTGCTGCCAACTAGTGCATATTTCTGCTTTTCATACAATCTCAAAAATTAAGGGAAAGAGCCTGACAGAATTCAGATTAAAAAAAAGCTTTGCAGGAGCATGCAAGTCTGAGCAAGGAGAAACCAAGGAGCCCTGACCAATGCTCACAAAAGCACTGAGGTAGATATCCTGTAAATAAAGTCATGCAGGTGAATGTTATGGCATACTCCTTCAAGCTCGACCAGTTCTCTCCTTAATTCAAATCCTTCAAGTCTGCGTCAGAATTTCACCTTCCCATAAAAGATCTGCACAGGAAGCACCAATACTTTGCAACTTCTGCACAGGAGGAGGAAGCATTATTCCAATTCTCTCCCTGCCTCCAACCTTCTCTCATGCTGAAGGTGTTTAAACGGGTAAAGATACAATTCCAGCCCTTGCCTCTCTGGCACAGAGACCACCAGAAAGAGGGACTGCAGATCCAAACCGCATTCACTGCTTTTCCTTTGCAAGGTACAAAGTAAAGGAAACCAGGGTCTCCTCATGCTGCTGGGGCAGAGGGAAAGGACTCTCTGGAAAACGGCTCTTTCACCTGCTCTAAATGTAAACACTCAGCCATTCTTCACCTCTTAAATGTCTGATTCCAGCATAGCTTTACTGTCTTCACGGAATTAAGTAGTGGAACTGAACTGGAGCTTGGTGGCGTCCGTAGTTGCAACCCAGAAATCAAACCCTCCCGCACCGAGCCAGCCGTGCAAAATAAAGCATAGTATGTAAAACCACATATACACTCAGTAACCCATAAAAACATTAGGGCAAGAGTACTAGCAGGAGCCCAGCAGCACTGCTGAAGAAGGGTGGGAATTTAAAAAAA
>VWZT01010892.1:291-16979 GCA_013397055.1 Pachycephala philippinensis | reverse complement strand
GACCCGCAGAGCCTGCGGCTGCCGGCTAGCTCGGGATGTGCGATCCAGGCACGGATTACCGGGATCCTCCCTCTAAACCGGCGGATAATCCAGGGCGACGCGGTCCTCCCCACATGCAGCACCCAGCGGGCGCGCAGGCTGCGCCTCGGGAGCGGGTTCCCAGCGCTGACGGTGCTGCCAGGCCGCTGGCAGGGACCGTGCCCCATCGGGTCCGCTCCGTTCGCTCCAGAGCTGTCACACCCTGGCACAGAAGGCGACGATGGTTTTCGATGCCGATATTTTATCTACTTGGGCAACAAAAGTATATCAATAGGGCTGGACGGAGGAGAGGGACATCAGAGACATCAGCTAGGGTACAGAAGCATCCTCCCCACTCTGTCCTGTATGCATTATTTTGCCTTTTTCCCTTAATAATCACCTTCAGTGCTCATTTCTCACAGCAGGATGTGGTAAAAATAGTTACCAGTTTGTCTCAAGCAACGTTTGTTATCTCTCTTTTGGCTGCTTTCTATGCTTCCTGGCACACTTCTCCACAAACTACCACAGGATGCAGCACAGCAAAACTCACCTCACCCTTAATTTGTGCTATCCTGCCTCAAAACACTTCTGTCTATCAGATTAATGGTTCTAGGTATGGCAAACTGAGGTCCCCAGGTGGCACACCTTAGGAGATAGTACCACCTTAAAGGCTTCACAAAACAATGAGAATTTCCAGGAAGGCCTCAGAGAGAGGATGTGAGATGAAGGAGATTGTTCTGAGCACAATCAGGTCACAGGTGAATTTTTTTGAGTGGTAATAAGAGGAAGGGAAGAGACTCCTAAGGACAACAACAGCTCTTGCATCCTGAGATGCTGGAAGAAAATAGAAGACTATAGTATGGGCAAAAGTGAATCCCAGAGAATGAGCTCAATATGATGGTCTGGTATAGTTAATCTGTTGTCATAGTACATCTTAAAAGAATGATCCCTAAATTACAACATCCCCTCAATACAGTTTGGATAATTCCTTCCTTCCCAGCTTTCAATTAAGCAAAGGAGTGAGATGAAAGGGTACAGCTAAAAGCCAAATCTTTGAGAAAAGGTAGGTATAAGCAGTTCTTGCCAAGATGGTTGTGTTTTCATGCAAACTTCCTCTCTTCATTCAGGGATTTTGCTAACACATTGTTTGTGGGAATACTGTTTTAACCCATCATTATGCCCAGTCACTAGACTGCACCTAAAATTCGCTTCTAGTCTTCATTTTTTCTTCAGCCTACCACCACTCACTGGAATTGTACACTCAAGATGCTACAATTGCTGCTGTTTCAAACATTTCTCTTTCTGACAGCTTCTTTAAAACTGTGCTGATGGTTCAAAATATGAACTCAGAAAATTGCCAGATTATTTATATAATTTGAAATAGAATGCTGAAGTACATTTAAACATCACGGGAACTACTGACCTGTAAACCTTATCTGTTTGCCTGGGAAGATCATGGAACAGATCCTCCTAGAAGTTATGCTATGTCATATGGAGGACAGGGAGGTGATTCAGAACAGCCAGCATGGCTTGACCAAGGGCAAGTCCTGCCTGACCAACGCAGTGGCAATATACAGTGGAGTGACTACAGCAGTGGACAAGGGAAGAGCTACAGATGTCATTTGCCTGGACTTCTGTAAGGCCTTTGATACAGCCCCCACAACATCCTTCTCTCTAAATTGGAGTGATACAAACTTCATGTGTGGACTGTCTGTTGGACGAGAAATTGGTTGGATGATTGCATCCAGAGGGTAGTGGTCAATGGCTCAATGTCCAGGTAAAGATCAGGGACAAATGATGTCCCTCAGGAATCCATACTGGGACCAGTGCTCTTCAATGTCCTCACCAATGACATATACAAAGGGATGGAGTGCATTCCCAGCAAACTGGCAGATGACACCAAGCCAAGTGGTGCTGTTGACAGGCCTGAAGGACAGGATGCCATCCAGAGGGACCTGGACGTGCTCCAGAAGTGGGCCCATGGGAACCTCACGAGGTTCCACAAGGCCAAGTGCATGACACTATACCTGGGGCAACCCCCAGTATCAATGCAAGTTGGGGAATGAATGGATGGAAAACAGACCTGTGGAGAAGGACTTGGGGTGGGTGAAAAGCTGGATGTGACCCAACAGTATGTGCTTACGGTTCAGAAAGCTGACTGTATCCTGGGCTGCATCAAAAGCATGTGGCCAGCAGGTTGAGGGAGGGGATTCTGCTCCCTTCTTTGGTGTGATGAGACCCCTCCTGAAGTGCTGCATCCAGCTCTGGGGTCCCCAGCACAGGAAAGACATGGACCTTTTGGAACAAGTCTTTGTCCAGACAAAGGAGGTCCATGAAGATGCTCAGATGGCTGGAGCACCTTTCCTATGAAGACAGGCTGAGAGTTGGGGTTGTTCAACCTGGAGAAGAGAAGGCTCCGGGGAGACCTTATAGCACCTTCCAGTACCTAAAGGGGACCTACAAAGGAGCTGAAGAGGGGCTTCTTATAAGGGCATGAAGTGACAGGACAGGGGATAATGGCTTTAAACTGACAGAGGGTAGGTTTAGATTAGATATAAAGACAAGAAATTTTACAGTGCGGGTGGTGAAACACTGGAACAGGCTGCCTATGAGTGGTAGATTCCCCATGCATAGAAACATTCAAGTTCAGGCTGGATGGGGCTTTAAGCAATCTGATTGAGCTGAAGATGTCCCTGCTCATTGCAGGCAGGTTGGACTACATGGCCTTTCGAGGTCCCTTCCAACCTGAACTATTCTATGATTCTGTGGTTTTGTGATCATCGTAACCTTATGTTTATCATAAGGCTTGCGTATGTTCAACTTTATGTACACGTGGGTGTCCTTGATCCACCTTGCATGTGTAATTATTTAGAATACAGTCACACAGAAAACTATTTTCAGGACAACTTCCAAAAGGCAGATCTCCAGACCAAAAGGTTATGCAATTTGACCCATTCAAGAGACCCACCCCTGTTATGCAGAAATAATGCTAAAAAGTGATGAGTGATTCTTGCTATATTATTACTTGGGAGAAAGGGTTTGATTAACACAACTAAGCATTTCCTGTAAGGCCTAGACTTTCAGGAATTAATCTGTCAGTATTAGAACCCTATTTCTGCATTGGATTAAATTAGCAGAGACAGGACTGAATAATAGATGTAGCCATTCCCTCCTTTCTTTTCTCTCCCAAAGAACCTGAATGAGGAAAAAGTCTTGAAAGGTCTTCTCCTATATCAGGGCAAAACTAAAAATAGAACAAAAAATGTTCTTTCCCCTCTATAAGAAGGAAAAATCTTTTTAACCCCAAAGCAACCCATAACCTGATGTATCATCTCAACATACTTGAGCTTCTTAAACACTGGATAAAGTGCCTTCCAAAGCTCTAACCAGGTATACTTGTATTGTTTATTTCTTATTAGAAATTAAAAATTGTAAAAAAAAATCCATCTTAAGTGAAATCTACCCCAGTTAAGTAACAACAACAAGCAACTCTTTCTAGAGTTTTCGTGTCACTTAAAAGAACACAGAGATGGCACAAAGGAACACAAAAGGTCAGCTGTAAATAGCATATTTACAGTTGAGGAGTCTGAAGCACTGGAAGTCTCTTCTCGTCCTTTTTGTGTACATGTGTGTGCAAAAACACTGCAAATTCTTCTTTGACCTGATGTAATTAATTTTTTCCTGCTTCACATGCACTTTGGCACAAACTAGGCAGCTTGAGAAAGACACTCTGGCAGGTGATGGGTTGCCACATTGACAGCCTGGGGAAAAGTTTCCAGTCTAGACCACAATGTGCAGATGCAGCCCCGGCCCTGCCATGGCTTTGCCGTGGTGGTGGAGTTCCTGAGCAACTGCAAGTTCATGCTCTTTCCAAGTTTATTTCTCTCCACCAGAGGGAAATTCTTCTGTTGCTAGTCAGGCTATTGCACTCCTCTACAGACACAGCAGAAAACCTAAATGTCAAAGAGAATCTTAACCACCTCCACGTCAATGTAAGCAGAGTTCACCTATGGTAAAGGCCTCTTTAAAAAAAAAAAAAAATTATTTGCCACTATAGTCAGCCTTTTCTTCCATCTTAGTTTTCCTATAAGAATGGCATGTTTTCCTCTTGCTCTGGTATTCCACAGCAAGGACACAAGTACATCCTCAAGGTCCCTAATGCTACCTCCTCCATACTAGGAAGCACTAAACTTAGAAAATCTTTAAAAGGTCAGTCTCGGGCTGGCTGCTGAGCGAACAAAGCTAATAGATTGTGCCTCATTTGTTCCCTTGTGTCTGCTCCATTGTTTGTTTTCTTCTCTTATGCATATCCTTCCAGACAGGTTGATTTGCTTAACTACATGCAGGTCAATGTCCAAACAGCACACCCAGGAGCACCAGCAACACAGAAAGAGAAAACAGAGAAAAAACATGATGATGATGACATTCTGCTTTTGAAGTGTAACAAAACTCCTGTCAATACCAACAGTCTGGTGCACAGACTGAGGTCAGAGTAAACCCTTTGTGGAGATGATGCATTCTCATCTTACTATAAGGGGCCAAAGAAAGGGGAGAAACATCTTCTGTGAGGTCACCATGACTTGTGCCTTCTTGCTATACTTTCTTTCATTCTGTCTGTTGCTTCACCCATTTGCATGTCTCCGCCTTTCTTCCCTTTGCACTTCTTTCCCCATAGCAACTCTGCCTTCATACATCCTACTTCTGCCTCCTCCCACATGAAAAAGCCACGTAATAGCACGGGCTGAACTTCAGAGGGGAAATTGCAAAGACAAATGGTCGTTACCTGATGTAGACTTTTAGCAAGCTCTCTAGCACTATAGGCTATGAGCCAAAGTAGGGACGAAAGAAATAGAGATGGACTAAGGATAAGTGGAATAAAAGAAGTTTAAAATGTTTTAAAGTAGAGAGCAGAAAGTTATATAAGGTGACCTTTTACCTAGGCTTGTCTGTTCAGCAGACCTGACAGTACACGCTCAGGCTAGTTAGGTCCCTCACAACCACATACTAACCAGGAAATAAATCAATGATTACGTATCATGAGAAAGGCTTGTTGTGACACGGATTCATCTGCCACTGAATCCATGTTCATGAAGAGGTTCCTGTCTTCAGGCACGTAAATTCCCATTTTTTCAGAGCAAGTTCCTGAAGGAATGATAAAGTTCACCTTCAGGAGGCTAGCTAAGAGTTCGTATTTCTAATTACCATAGAGATTTACAAGGTATAAGTATTGAAAATGCTTTCCTCCAAGGTAGCATAACACACATTTTATTGAACATTTGAAACATGGACTACAGCAATTAAGATGAAAGTTTAACACAAATGTTAAATAAAAAGAAACTTAAATGCTTTATTGCGTTCCTGGAACTTAGTTACCAAATCACATCTGGGGATCCCTACCTCTTATTGTGCCTTCAAGGAAAAATCATCTTCTCCAAAGCATTGCCATTAGGCTTTTACATCAACACCCAAGTCACACCAGGTACAGAGGAGTAGAGGTCACACTTCTCATAGCCACCACTTTAGGTTGGTTATATTTCCTACACTGTTGCATGCTTTGAGTTTCATACTTTAGTTTGTACTTGTCAGTGTCATGAGTAAATCTAGATCAGATTTTTGCAGAATTGGAGTTCATGGACAGATATTCAGATGAGTTTAAATAGAGACATGTTTCCTAGTCTTAGTTGTTATTAAATAATAGTAATTTGCTGTTTGATCCTGAGACATGATGGACACTGGTGGACCATGTTGCCAAGTTTGTGGGTGATATTTCAGGACATGTAAGCACTGTTGCTTTGCCCCTAACTAGGAGCAGCTTTCAAGTGAGTAAGTACAGTTCTTTCCCTGGAATGGTGAGAGGTGTGCAATTAAGCACTGTATCCTCTGTCTAGGTAGGTAGTAACCACACTTTATTTTCTTTCCCTTCTTCCAGCACCAAAATTTGTTATTCCTCAATCATATCCTCTTACTCAACTGTTGTGACATATTGTGTTGCTATTTAATGCTTTAGTGTGTTCTCTGTAAACTTCAAAGTTAATTAGAGCAGAAGGTTTGCTGCCCTTCTGCTTTTTTTTTTTGTTGCTGGATGCACTGTAAGACTCATCCCATTCACAACACAAGCCTGTTAATTTTTTGCATACAAAGCAGAGCCCATGTTTTGCATTCAGGATTCTTGCTGCTGTGAATTATTTGAACATATGAAACATCAGTGACGTTGGCTACAGCATCTGAAAGTCAACCTCTGCAAACACAATTAACTAAAATAACGGAAGACAGTATATTCTTCAAATCTGTAATAAGCTCTTTACAAATTATTTTTAAATTTTCAATAGTTTTTAAATTTGAAACATTTTATTTTAAACATTAAATAACAATTCTCAAGCATTCAGGCAAGAATTATAAGCTATTTCTCTACAAAAAGATACAAGAAAAAAGGGCAGTATGGTATGTATGGCAAGGGTGAAACATAATTGTTATATCAAGATACCTCCAAACAGAAATCCAAAGAATACAGCAAACAAAATATGAGAGGCCATATAGTCATCTTATTCAATGCAAACTATAATAATTAAGCAGATGAAAAGTTATAGACCCTAAGTGAAGCCCTAAGTCTACTTTTGGCTTCTTAACATAGTTGTATAAAAGGGAATTGGGATTAAATCTTAGTAGTATAAGAAAAAAAGGAGTGTCATGTGATATAACGATGTAAGTTTCCAAGAAGATGAAATTGAATTAATTTACCAAAGTTTCAGTGCAAGAAAATATCCCACTTAGGAAACAGATTTATTTAATGAAGTGGTTTTTTGTTTCTTCTCCCTTCTGCTTTCTGTCCTGGCTGTGGTTGCCGTTTTGGGGAACAAGAAAGCCCCTGCCTCATATGTTTCCCATGAGTTATCAGGAAGTAGCAACGAGTCAACAGCTTTCACAGATATAAAATCTCAAAACCTACCACAAATTCATGGAGATGTTCTTATCTGTATTAATATAGGAGTCAGGGTCTGAAACCTTTAAAAAAAGAGAAAAAGCCCTTTGAATGGGCAAGCTAACAAGACCATAAGGAAGCTGTAATCCATTTCTAAGTGAAGTGGAGGGGTTACTAAAGTTTATATATGTGAATTCTTTCGTATCTGTGTCAACTGGAAGTGTTGTTACTTAATGCTCACTCATTAACAGGCACTCTTTCCAGCTCTGCTGATAGCGAGAGTACAACTTAAAAATGAAATACAATTTTTGTTTTCCTTCAGTTTTCTTGTTCTGCTTTCCCATTTTTACTGTCTTCTGTTCTATGAACTTTTCTGTCCTGTAATGCAATACAAATGCAACCAGACTAAGGAAATGGATGACGTCTCTACTGTAGGGCAAAATGGGAAAGAACTGAATAACTCCTCTTTTTTTTTTCTTTTTTTTTTTTTAATCTTGCACACAGACATAAGCATAGTGAAATTTAGTGGGCATACAATGGAAGGATAGCTGAACTGTG
Organism: Pachycephala philippinensis; assembly: GCA_013397055.1. Classification (NCBI taxonomy): domain Eukaryota; kingdom Metazoa; phylum Chordata; class Aves; order Passeriformes; genus Pachycephala; species Pachycephala philippinensis. The sequence continues at coordinate 9,484 of VWZT01010892.1, read as the reverse complement.
CAAGTGAGTAAGAGGTATCTACTAAACCCTGAGGTCTTCAGTGTGCTGTAACTCTATTCTAAAAGCATCCATTTTGTAATCAACTATTGCAGAGCTCCAGCAGGAAGGACCCAGCAAATGAAATGTCCCAGGTGTTCTGACCAATAGTCCATGGATCTGCTGTCAGTAGAGCATGTTTCAAACATCAGTAGCTATCTGCATCTGAAGTAGCTTATTTGCTGATGGCAACTGCTGGAAGTTTATGAGAAATCCTTTGGCACACATGATAGGAGATGGCTGCTCACAAGAAGTCTGTTTGGGAAGAATCTGGAGTCCTAGGGAGTGACCGAGGCACAATTATTAAAGTAAGGATTAGATAAATCAATATTAAACCAGTGGTAAAAGTGCCATGTTCTCCACTTCAGAGAATTTTCAGATCCTATCTGTTCCTAAAGGTTTATTTGTCTTTCCTACACCTAGACTTGAAAGACAATGTTTTGGGCACAGTTACATATCCTCTAGTTTCTTCTCTATCTTATTCTGGCAACTGTAGTAGGTTTACCTGCATAAGGCCTTCTTCGAGGGGTCTGGTATCATGCAACAGGGAAGAGGGATTGTTGGGATTCCCTTTCTGAGGAGCTGGCGTTTCCCACTCTGCCCAAGGCTGCTTAGGTGTCCCCCCGTACCAGAGGTTCCACATGCATTTCTTTCTCCCCTCACTACAGAGAGCCAGTGAAGTGCTTTGGAAGAGCTGAGTTGGCAAGAATGCTTTTGGGAGGGTAACAGCTTCAGTCAAATATTCTGTGATCTGTAGGTTACTATAATACCAGCTAAATCTTTCAGCTCTGCTAACCCAGGTACAAGAAGGTAGTCTCTCTTTTTCTCAAACTCTCATTTTGCTTTTTTTTCTGCTTTTCAACATAGCATATTTTTGTTTGTCTTCGTCAGGAGCATTCCCCCAGACTTCACCTTGAGCACTGGGCTATCTACTCCTGGTATAAACAGGAGGTGAACAAAGCTTAACCATCAGAGGAGGTATGGATTTATCAATCACATTCACAAATAGCAAAGGGTTGTGACTAGACCAGACTACTTTTCATGAAGCCATATTATCTCTAACGTATTTTTCTGATTTTCTCTATTTCTGTATCATGAGTCTTTCCTGAGATCTTGATTCTTACTCCCAGTTTGTGCATTACCTGCCTCAGTTACCAAGCTCTTGCATGCTTACATGAGGACATCCATTCTTTCTCTCAATCTTTTTTTTCCTAGATCATGATTATTCTTTTGTTAATTTAGCTAGGACTTTTCCCTCTTGGTTCTCCTGTTTCTTGAAATGAGGTACTAACACACACTGTGCTTGCTGCAAGTTGCCATGTTGATCCTTTTGTATCCCTGTGACACTCATTCTCCGTATCCTTTAAAAAGCTTTGCTTTTTCATAACAATATGACGTGGCTGACTCACAATCAGTTTGTGATTCACTGTATGCCCTAATCCTTTCTGAAAAATGTTTCCAATAAATGTACTCCTTTATCTTGTGATTGTGAGAATAAAACATTATGTATGCTGATTTCTAATCCTATTTATTTTTCTATTATTCTCTTGACTAGCTTGTCAAGAGAATTTTGAACTGTACATTTCTCCCTCAAAGTGCTTGCAACTCTTTCCAGCTTGGTGTTTCCCACAAGTTTGATAAGTATAATCTTGCATGTAATTAATGAACAGACTGAGGACAGATGCCTGCGTAACCTCATTTTGATATGCTTTTACAGTTTGGTAGTGACCAGCTGCTCTGCATATGCTGTGGTTACATAAGTTTGCTATAATCATGGCTTTTCTATCTAGCACAGCAGTATCAGATCAGTACATTTTCTGCCAGCTTGATTGTAATGTAAGAGGATACCAAAACTCAGGAATGCCAAGACCAGACAGCTATCGCTTCTTCTCCTGTATGTGCTCTGCCCTCACTGAGAGAAAATAGGTAACCAGATTGGGTTGGCATTGTCAACCATTCCTAACAGAAATAATGCACTTGCAGTGTTCTCCTTATATCTCCTTAATTACATCTTACTTTCTGCTTTGGCATCATTGGATTTTTTTTTTTCCCCATCCTGCTTTCTGTTTGGTAACTTGATTTAGTGGGTTTTTTTGGTGTGGTTTTTTTTTGTTTGTTTTGTTTTGGTTTGTTTTTTTTTGCCATGGGTTTTTTTGAGTTGTGGGGTCAAGGTCATTGTTTAACTACAGTGATTTTTCTACACTTTACTATTCCTTGAATCGAGATGGTTTGGGCACGTGTAAAGTCAGATATTTTTCCGAATGATTTTTGATTTTTACTTCCTACACATGCAGTATTATCTAGAAATGTGGACAGTTCCAAATATGCTGTAATAAAGTTGTCTTTCTTTCACTCTCTTGTTGTTCACTCTCTCTTTCACACCAAGTTGTGCAACTGGTTTGATACTTTAGTTTACTCATCTAGATTTGCTCAGATTCAAATCGAAAAAGCCTTCCCTATAGGATGCCTGACATATTCTATATTGACAGAATCTCTTTCAAACTCTACTTGTGAATGAGCTTCCTCCTGCTGTACCTGCTGATAGCTCTTAATTTGAGTAGTGAGCTTGACCTTAGTATGATTTTATTTGAAAACCTCCCCTTAAAATTTTATCCCTTGAATCATCCTTATGCAGTGCTCTACAGTAAAGTCATACCATAAGGAAGATCTTTCCTCTGCTTGATCCAATCGCTTGATGAGTTCCGGACCTCAGAACAGGCACTCGTGTTCTCAATGTGCAAATCACGGTGTCCTGTCATTCCCCAGCGCAAAATGCTCTTCGAGACCAGCATCTGTCTTGTGAACCACCCTGCCACGCTATGCAAATGAAATATCAGTGCGTAAGCAAAGCTCGTCCTGCTTATTTGCTTATGTGCAACCCTGCAGGATATTCAGCAGCTGTCCCGCTGTTTTTCGTTGTTTGGTCAGTCAGATAAAAGGCAGTAGAGGGACAAAGTAGTGGTGCCTCACAGCACCAATGTATCATCCGTGTAGCACTTGCCGGGATGATGATGGGGAGGTTCCCTCGGTGAGCTTCTGCTGACACCTACTGCCAGAGCTGAACGCAGCAGATAACGCAGGGGAAGGCACGGTCCCTCCCACGGGATTCTTGGCGTGTAGCTTTGGATTCAAGCTACACCATACAACCAGTGTTGTATGGAAAGCGGTAAATACCATCCATAGTTTTACGGAAATAAGTTATATAGACCAGAAATGGCAAAGGACCCAGGAGCAATTTGGTGAGATTTTTGTTTTGGTTCGGATTTTTGTTTGTTTGGTTGGTTTTGGTTTTTGGTTTTTTTGTGTTTGTTTTTGTTGGTGGTTTTTTTTTTTTTTTTTTGTAAAATTAGTGAAGGACAAGAGTTAATTGAAAGTCACTTTATGCATTTTCTTTATGATAGAAGCTAATGAGTTTATAACAGGAAAATACTTCTCAAAGACAAAAGAAGATTTTACTTTTAAAATATTTTTTTTAATAGATGTACAACTTCCTTGTTACTGTGAGTCGTTTTACATCAGATGCAAGAAAAAGCTGCTCTTTGAAGAAATTCCTGCCCAGTAGTTGGCACCTGTTTCTTTGGTTTTGCAAACCTCCTTTTCACTTATTTCAATACCTAGAAATCACATCCAAAACAAGTGAGTGTGGTAGAAGATACCACTTACTGGAAGGTTGTTAGTGAAATGCAATGAATTCATGAACACAAGAGCTGTACTTTAGACCTTTATAGGTGTATAAAGAACCAGGGACCTTCTGAGCTACCAGAAAACTAGAAACTATTAGAATATCTGGCTAATGGTGGTAAGGCTGTTTGTGCATGTTGAAAGGTGGGGTATTATGCTCAGCTCAGTTGCCAAAGGACAGGGCAGAAAACCAGTTGGAAGGGTTCATCTAGTTTAAATTTGAAGTGTTATAACATATAGTTAAAAAACCTCAGGAGAAAATCTAAGGATAGAGTGGCTTTGTTTGTTTTTCTTTTTTTTCAGCCCGTTGATCCACTCCCACTATTTTGTATTTGTGAATCAGGTTCTCTCCTACGTCTTCAACTCTGAAAAACACAGGCTCTCAACCTGTGAAATACTTCCAAATTTGAAGCAGAATCGTGAGTCAGGCATCACTGCTACGTGCTCTCTGTAAGAAGCATTTGATGTCTTTGTCCCCCATTTATATCCTTGACTTGGCAATTCTTCTATACTGGAAATGCTGTTCATTCTTTAAACTGGATATTTGCAGGGAGAATTTCACTTAGGACCAGACAGTTAATTGGAACACTTAAATACATGTGATTGTCATACAGATTTAAGTAAACCTTTAACAGCTGGTGAGATCAGTGACGGCATACACTGTGAACGTACAAATCAATAGGGCAGTGAGTGTGTTAGTTGCTCAACCTATTTTATTTTGAGGCATTTATCTTTTAGTGTAATGGGATTGTACCATTTGTTCAATTTGTATTTGACAGAGTAGTATGGAAAGCAGATAAACATTCCCAGTAATTGCCATTGAGGCTTACATATAATCAGGTTACACATCTAAGCTAACAACACTTACATTCTCCTTTTTTATAATGGTCTACTGCCCTAAAGATTGATTTTCTATTGACAGTTCCTGAACGCTGACAGTCCTGATGAATCCATTTTGTGTGCCAGTTGTGCTGACATCAATTCGCAAAGCGATATTCAGAGTAAAAAATGTGGGGCCTTAACTTTGCAGAGGAGTTTGCATGTGAAATCAATTTGAAATGTTTTCAAGATCGGGCCTCAGAATCAGATTTTGAGCCAAGAAATAAAAGGAAAGCATAGGTAAACAAACACAAACCGTATTGAGGAGCTTGTCTTGGATGCTGAGATTTACCCGGCATGAGAGTCAGCTGTAGAATTGTTCTTACTGGACAAGGCTATACCTGAACCACCACTGTGAACATTGATTTTGCTGCAGCAAAGCCTTTGAGCAGGTTATTTGGATGGTTGTAATTAGTACTGGAACCTCTGCCCAATATTTCACTTTTCATGTTGTTTTCCTAATGCATTCATGTTTTGCTAACACAGATTCCACATTTTGAGCAGCCCAAATTTGGTCTCGTGTGGGAATTACTTCAGTGTTAACAGAGAGCATCTAATAGTAGAGTGAATTCCTGAACCTGGTGCAATGGCAATAGTTCAAGCTCTGACTCTATGAAAGCACTGAAAGAAAACATTTTTTAATTTTGGAGATCATTGGAAGGCAGTAGAAGAGGGAAATGGAAGTTATTCAGTTGGATGTACGCAGGACAAGAGTTACCAGTCCAGGTTCCCAGGGTAAGTCAGGTGTTCTTTTCTAACTGCCATTGACTAACTATTAATTAACCCAAAGGATCATGAAAACTGAAGTTGCTCAGTGGTCATTCCTGTCCTTCTAGAACACTGCTGGGCTGCACGCTGCCTCTGAGGACCAGGAGATGAGGTGGCCTGTGACCAACACCCCTCTGGAATACCGCAGGTAGCATGGTGGTGAGTGCTTGGGGCTTTTAACAGCGCCAGCTTAAGTGATGGGCAAAACAAGAGATGTACTTCAGCAGCAGTCTGAAGTGAGTGCCAAATTGGCTTAACAGGAGCCAGAAGTACAGAGCCCACACAACACTCGAAGCTGCTCTGTGCAGTGGAGCATATGCTGTTGTTGACTCTTTGTAGCTGGTACTACTAATAGTACTTATGATATAAGTACTATCCAGTTGTGGGTCTACACATGCTTTTTAGATGCTAGGGTGTCATATCTAAATAAAAATTCATTGTGGGGTGTGATGATATTGCCATCTTCCCTCTAGCTCACACTTTTGTTTTCTCTCTCCTCTTTTCTTGAGTGGAAATGTAGAGAGCTTCCAGGGCCAGGTCAGACTACACTGCTAGTCTTGCAGGCTAGGCAGGATCAGCTCTGCAAGGGTTTCAATGAAGAAAACACCAGATTTTAGCTATCCTTTCTGAAGAGTGTGCTGAGGTATAGTTGAAGGCTGATAATAACTTTCACTTCTTGACAACATACACCATCTTCTAGTTTATCATGATCTGTTCTTTGGCACACTGCACAGGCCTTTTGTTTCTGTTTAGCTGGAAACTTCTGTCATTGCTCTTCCAAAGAAACAAGTGCCTCTGAAAAAATAATTGCTTTGACCTGGGGATGACCCATTTCCTGAGGGTAAATGACAAAGAAGAGAGGGAATAGCACTGGGTGAAGATCAAACTGAAATTTTTACGTCTTCCATCCTGGGCCTGAAATGAATGCCTGGTATTTTGACTGTCAGTGCTTGGTTCTCATCAACGAAGTGGCACACGTTCAGGTATGTCCTGTTGCTGACAATTAATCACTCTTCTGACCCATTACAAATAGATTTAACTTTGCAATCAGTGTGATCTTCAATCCTGCTTTCTTGACTGTGATGTTGTTGTTTGCCTGTGAAAATAGCACGGCTCTTGCCGTGATCTCTGGTAGGACTCATTGCTACACTCTGCAGGGTACTTACTAATAAGGCAGACACGGTATTTCCTGAATTTTCCTTTAAGACTGCTTTAAGATTTAGTTACTTGTGTAATCTGTATTCAGTGATACAACACAGAACTTCCTTATCCTGTTTGCCAGATACAGTGTATAAAGCTTGTAAATAAAGATGCATTTAATTTGCATAAATTATTAGTGTGCCAGAGAATTGTGATTTTTATCGAAGATTCTGTAATGAAAGTTTATTGTTGCGGAAATTGCTTGGGCAATCAATCATGATCATAAGTCTGCATATAGCTGGAAAACTTACAAATGTCATTCATCAAAAACATCCATGTTAATTAGGGTCAAGCCACCATAAAAGATAGATTCCTTTCCTAAATATAATTTATCAGTGAAGTTAATGTAAGGAATAGAAAGGAGAAACGTTTTTGACTTTACAGTCAGAGTGCTTTCATAAAAACATCTGGTTGGAGAAGTAAACAAAACATCATAAGTTCCATTGGCCTTGACAGTACAAGTGAATTATTTCACCAGGGTGCTCCCTATTATTGACTACAAAGTACTATTAAACAATAACAGAAGTGTTTATTTCACATATGTGAAAAATTGGATTGCTCCAGAGGCCAGCGATGTTACAGAAAAATTCTTTGACATTTCTTCAAAATGCAGGCCGGGTTAGCACAGGATTGTCACCGGCCGATGCCCTGAATGGTGCCCATTCTCAGTAGCTGCCACACAGTTTCACAGAGGACAGAGGCTTCCCTATTTGCATTTTTACTGCGTTCCTGCTACTTATGAAGGGGAGACTAAGGAATGAATGGGCACAGACTGCTGATTTATCCCCAAGTACAAGGCACATTGGCAGGATTGTGGAGCTGGTGATGCTGCTACCTTACTGTCATACACATGGAAAAGTATTAGTAGCAGGCAAGAATGAAAATCTGTCTCATAATTTTCATCTTTTCCTCTTCAAACCTGCCACATATTTTAAAAGATCAGATAAAAGATGACGCTGTGGAATGCATACATTTACACACACACACACACACACAAACACACACACACACACATATTTTCTGTGCTTGACAAATTACTGAAACTGAAAGGGAATGAGCATGCACAGCTCAGCTGCTGTCACTGGAAGGTGGCAGTGCTCAGTCTGTCACAGGGCCAGGCCCGGAGCCATTTTTTTCCTTAAGCCTGTGATAAAGCACAGAAACAGATTTTTTTCTGTATGTATTAATCATCTGAATCTTTATAATTCAAATGTCAGACGCATAAATTACTTTGCATGGATTAATGAAAATGAAACATGCCCTTTGTATTGGACAGTACAAGCACAATACTATCTCTATGATACAATCCCTATGATTTTTATTCTAATTTTAGATCATTTCAGTGACTATAGAATAGGTAAGGCCTTAGGATGTAAATTCCAGATGCTTGTTTGGTAGAACAAGGGTGACGGAGGAGGGAGGAAGTGGTCGTTTTTTTTTTGCCCTTGTGTTCATAGGGGTAGGTCACTGGTACTTGGCAATACCCTGTAAGGTTTCAGTTTGTCCTCCCGACATTCAGCTTTTGTTTTCCTTAATTTAAGGATAAATCTCTATCTGGAATAGCTTTCAGAGAGCTTAACTCCCCCGTTTGCTGACAGTATCCCTCCTTGAGTTCTCCACATGAATACGCTGCCAGCCCACTGTAATTAGGTTGGAAGTTGTGAACATTATTCCATTTCATTTTGGCAAAAGTATTTCACACGGCCACTGGAGATAACGTAAGCGCCAGCTCCGTTCCCTCATTATCTCCTTACGTAGCACCAGCTGGAGGGATCACTCGTGTTAACAGCTTGCTCTCGCCTCTCCTTGAGCCTTGTTTTGTCGCTATCAGCAGCCGGCAGCCGGGGAACACCTCCGCTCAGATAGCTCACCCCCCGGACAGGCAGCGCGGCGCGGCTCCTGGGGAATCGAAACCCCGACGAGCTCAAAGGGCAGGCAGAGGCCGGCCGCCGCCGCCCGGGCCTGGCTGCGGTGGCTGTCGGGGCAGCGGTCGGGGTCAGAGCCCGTGTGCCCACGCCCGCAGGGAATGCTGCCTGGCAGGGGACGCTGCCTGCCGTGCTTTTGGAAACCTCCGTGCCCAGGGAGCCCTAGGGGGCTCCCCCAGGCACTCAGATTCCTCTTCAGCGGCACTGCTGAGGGGAAGGCTGGAGCCGGCCCCCGCCCTGTCCCTTTCTGTCAGCCCCTTGCCGGCAGCAGCCTGCTGGAGCTGAGCAGCCTTCCACCCCCGGAGCCTGTCCAGGGGGACAGGGACACGGGAGGGAGCCTCGCCTCGGGGCTGCTGCGGGGCATCAGCGGGCGGGGGGCGAGGGGGCAGAGGAGGGATGTACACGCGGGGTGGCACCTCAGAGCCGCCCCCAAGTGGGGCAGAGCAGGGATATGCGTGGGGTGTCGCCTCAAACCAGCACCCGAGGGGCACAGAGGGGGAATCTACACATGGGGTGTCACCTCAGACCAACACCCGAGGGGGACAGAGCAGGAATGTATATGTGGGGTGTCACCTCAGACCCTACTCCCACCCCCAGCGCTCCCGCAGGAAGCGCAACAAGCGCCGCCGAGTGCCCTGCGCGTCCCTCCCGGCCCACCGGCTCCCCCACCACACCTCCCCCCCCCACCCCCCCGGCGCCCCCCC
>VWZT01010890.1:15716-43427 GCA_013397055.1 Pachycephala philippinensis | reverse complement strand
AAATCCTTTATTTATTATATTATTATATTTACAATGAAGTGGTTTACTTCCCTTAAAATAATTAGCAATATATACTCAATTATAATACATAAGAAACTGTAAGAATCCTTTACTATAAACAATTAAAATCCTTTAAAATAATTGGTTACATATAATAAGTGATAATATATAACGAATTGTAAAAATCCTTTATTAGAAATCCTTTACAATAATTGGTAGCATATAATANTATAACGAATTGTAAAAATCCTTTATTAGAAATCCTTTACAATAATTGGTAATATATAATACATTATAATAAATTGGGAATTATAATAAATAAATGGTAAAAATAATTTGCATTAATTTGATATTTTATAGATATAATTTTGTATAACTATTACAATATTTAAGACCATTAAGTCATCCCACAGGGCCCCCCCTGGGACCATTGTGTGGGGTTAAAAATGACATTATAACCATTGAAACCCTGTATATTCGATAACCCTTTATCCTCAATAATATACTCAAGCTATATTTAATGCAGTCCTTTAAAATAACATATAATAAATGATAATATATAACGAATTGTAAAAATCCTTTATTAGAAATCCTTTACAATAATTGGTAATATATAATACATTATAATAAATTGGGAATTATAATAAATAAATGGTAAAAATAATTTGCATTAATTTGATATTTTATAGATATAATTTTGTATAACTATTACGATATTTAAGACCATTAAGTCATCCCACAGGGCACCCACCCTGCAACAACCACCCAGCTGCTCTCAGAGAGGCTGGGACCATTGTGTGGGGTTAAAAATGACATTATAACCATTGAAACCCTTTATATTCGATAACCCTTTATCCTCAATAATATACTCAAGCTATATTTAATTCAGTCCTTTCCACTGAAGCCATTTAAAGCCCTGAGAGCCCGGGGCCAGGCCCTGGCTGGGCGTTGGGGTCCCTGTTCCCGAGGGTCCCTGTGCTGATTCCAGGCCCTGGCTGGCTGTTGTTTCCCTGTTCCCTGTGCTGATTCCAGGGCCAGGGGGACAGCAGTGGGATGTGCCCCCCCACGCCGAGGCAGCACCAGCTCCAGGGCCCCGAATTCCCGGAGAACTTCCACGGCTTCCCAGGGAAAAGCCGCACGCAGGGGGACCCTGCTGGGCATCCAGGGCCCCGTGCAGGTGAGATGATCCATGAGCATCTCTGGGAAAGGTGGGAAGAGCCCAAAATCCACCTGTAGTGATGCCTAAAGAGCCAACCTAGAAACAGAGACCGGACAGCAGTAAGGGAATAAAGGTGGATATTTATTTGAAAGGCCTTCAGAGGCACACCCTGGGCAGGCCAAAGGCTGCACCCAAGATGGACCCCGAGTCACGAGTTCTTCACACTTTTAGAGCTTTGCTCCATTTGCATCTCAGCCCAATTTCACCAATTAAACTTTAGCTAATGATGGAATTTCCCCTCAGCTTGCCCCCCTTCTCAAGATGCTGGGTTACACATTTTGGGCCTAGGCCGGGCTGGGTGTCCTTGGAGAGCAGCCTGGAGAGGCTTTGTTCTGTCTGTCTCAGCATGAGAGAGCAGCAGCTCCCAGGCTGCAGGACACTGCAGAGTTACACACTGGGAATGCAGGATTGGAAAATATAAAAGCTAAAACCCAAGGCATCAGCAGGAGGAACCACAGAACCCTGGGATGGTTGGGTTGCACCCCAAAGCTCATCCCATTCCCATGGGCAGGGACAGCTCCCACCACCCCAGGGTGCTCCAGGCTGCCCTTGGACACTTCCAGGGATCCAGGGGCAGCCACAGCTTCACAATCATTAACACTTCTGATCTGAAATTTGTTACTGTAGCACCTCCCTGTCTCTGCCTAAAATCCAGAATATTCCCCAAACATAACCTGGGAGTCATTTAAACACCTCACTCACCTTCCTGCACTAAAATATTTTAAACACTGTCATTAAAAAGATGTGTAAATGTCTCTCTCATTTATTTGGCTGCACTGTTAATTGGACTGGATTAATCAGAATCAATAATTCACCCCTGGTGGTCATTATGGAATAAATGAGCTGGAAAAGCCACAGGGAGAAGCAGGAGAAGTGGGGCTGGCAGTGACAGGAATGGGGTTTTCCCAAAGAATCCCAGCAAACTCGAGCCCACCCCTGAAGGAAAACAGCAATGCAAACCCCTTCCCAGTGCCCTCCCTATTGCTTGGGTTGGGAACACACAGAAATTATCCTGATTATTTAAATATTTCTTCAGGTTTTTGATGATGAAGGGAAGAACGTGACACCCCACCCCCTCTTCCAGCCAGATCCAAACGCTGCTGTACCCAGGCAAGAAAAGCTTTATTTTAAAGTATTTTACCTGTTTTAGTGATATTTATTAAGTGCAGCCAACCTTCTATGCGAAATTATAAAATGTATCAATTAAAATATCAAATGAAAATATTAAAAATATCAGTCCTACTGTCAAAATATTGTTAACATAATAAGAATTCTCTGTTTTGATCTTATTTAAGCAAGTTACCTCTGTGTGATCATGTGCATCCATCTGAAAAAACGGTGTTAAACAAAAAATTTGGAGTTAAAACTCCTAAATTATGTTTCACTACATACTTTGATTTACAAAATCAAAAGCACAGAGGGAAAAAACAAAGTCAGTGGACTTTGGGCTGACAAACTCAGTTAAGCCATGCAAAGAAGGTAAATAATTATTGGTGTCTTAAATGAAAAATCCTGAGCCACAACATTATCAAAATGCAAGAAATAATTGTAATTATTTAAAATTTATAATTACAATTGTAAATATTGATTTCTGAGATGAAAAGAGATTGCTTTTTTTGCCACGTTTCCCAGACTGGCTGTTCCAAAGGATAATCCCAGGGGCTGAGATATCAACCAGGAGCAAATATACATAAAGAATGACTTAAAAATACAAAGTATCTCTTGAAGATAATAACTTTTTTTTAGTTTTTTGTGACAATCTCTGCTTGTTTCTTCTCCCTGAAGGACACAAGGAAGCAGCGCTTGGATATCAAACTTATCAACAACCAATTCTGGTTTAGATGAAACAGAACCTCAACAAGACCCAACTCTGAGCTTGTCTGGTAAAGAACACACCCAATAATCACAAATTTAAACCGTCGTGGGATTTGTGGGACCCTGAGCCAGCCCAGGGCCTTCCAGCACTTAGAGAATTAATTTGTTTTTATTAATTGAGAGCAGAAAAGGTTTTGTTTGTTCCCCTGGTTCTTCAGGTGTGGAAGCAGCCCTGACAGAAGCAGAGCTGGAGCAGAGGGTGGATATTTACCTCTCAGAGACAGACACGCTCTGGATGTTGGATCTGCCAACTGCTGTGGTGTCCACGGAGGCAGAGGAGGCTGGGAGAGTTCTGTGAGTCAGCTGTTTCTCTCTGTGCAAAGCCTCTTGGATGAGGCTCCATCTCTCACAGCTCCATGTTCTTGATGAAATTCTCACTCCCTTCCACTGCAAAATGATGGCAGGTTCGGAAAATCCAGGGATGGAAGAGGGTTCTTATTATCTTCTTTAATTTTCATGAAGGCAGGAAGAAATTTCAAGCTGCTGCATTGATTCTTGTGTGTAGCTTCTAATTATTTATTTATTAAGAAGAGTTAAACACAGCAGGCAGCTCCTCTTGGTCCTCCCTGAACTACCACAACTTTGGTGGAAATGCTGAAATAAAAGAGGAGAAGTTTCCTTTTTGTCTCCTGATGCTCTGCCTTTCCCTCCCGAGTGATGAGAGCTGTGAACTCCGAATTCCCCCAAAGTTCATGGGCAGCTGGAGCAGGGATTTTTGCTGGTTTTGGGTTCTGTTCTCCACAGGTTGTTCATGTTTTAGAGCAGCATCACAAAGATCAGAAAGAGCTGCTTAAAGATGATACAAAGACTGAAATAACATTCAGCAATCCAAAAAGCAGGACATTTAAGACATGGAATAACCTCTCCTGATCAACTCCTGGTTAAAGACACTGAGAATTCCAGGCAGAATTTTTCCAGGGAGTGACCACCCAGTGTTTCCTTTGTTTTCCAGGGAGAGGAATAAGATTTATGTGGAGATTTGCAACGCTAAAATTGACAGTGAGTACTTCGAAGAAAAAATGGTGCAAACCATCTCTGGAGCTGCCAAAACCAAGGAGGTGCAATGTGAGGCAATCACCGTGGCAGAGAAAGGTAAACCTGGGCAGGATGCTGAGAAAAGGGATTTTTTACTTCCATCTCTAAGCAGGAGATGTTTCCTCAGCTTTCACTTCTGGAGCTTTAAGTTGAGACAGAGCAGTGTGGTTTGTGTGGTTGTTTCTGCCCCTCCTAAATCTTGATTTTGGTGCTGGAGCACTGAATTATTGCAGTAAAATCGTTATTAACACCACCAGAGAGCTGCTGTGCCCTGCCTGCCTCAGCACTGCCCAGCTGCTCCTCACCTCTTCCCTTCAAACAGCAAAGGACACAGTTCCCTTTTTCACCCCTTGACTTCTCAGGTTTCTATTTCTGTTTGCCACCATGCAAAGAAGAGAACCTCTGGTAGATTTAAAACCTCGGGGCACACAGAACACCTTGGCAGGCTCAGTGCAATTTCACAGGATGTACGAGCTCAGTGCTCTAAAAGCCATTGTAGAGGAATCTCTGAGATGTGCACGGGGTGAGCTTTGCCTCACTGGGGACATTTTTGGGTGTAAGAGGCCAAAAAACCTATGGCATTGCTGTTCCAAACACTTTCCTTTGTGGTGGTGTATGTAAAATTCGTGGGAAAACACCAGAAGTAGATAATAATCTGTTTTAAAAAGATATTTGCCACTTTTTTGTGTGCCTTGAGCATCAGCAGGGCTCATTCCAACCCCTGAGCACATCAAGGCTAGGTTTGGGTGGGAGCTGGCCCTGCTCAAGGGGAACCACACCCCAAAAAAACCCTGATGGAGCTGCAGCAATCATACAACAGGAGGAGCTTTAGAGAATTTTATCTGCTTTAATGATCCTTATTAAGCACAGGCAACCTTTTTCATAAATTCATAAAATAAAGCGATTAAAAGATAAAATTAAAATATTAAATAAAAAAAATACCAGTTCAAATATCAACATATTTGGAACCAGAGCTGGTTCCAAAGCCCCCCAGCCCAGCAGCTGGGCTGTAGGAAGCTCCTTGCAATAATGTACCAAAACAAGAGACCTGTGTGACAGGGAAATTCATTCCCAGGGATGATGGTGACTTCCTGGGACTTTGACAATTCACCAGATGCCTCAGAAACAGAACCTCCAGAGACAGAAGAACCCCCAGACACAGCAGAGGAGAGCAGCAAATCTCCCACAGCTGAAGAGAACAGTCAGGCTGTGGCTGTCCCTTCTGCCACAGGTAACATTTTACATTTCTGCCCTGTTTTCATCCTCCTAAACCAGGCACATCCCCGTGATTTGTGGGGAAAACTTCCTGAAAAACACATTTGGCCTGCCTGGAACCTGCAAGAGAGTTTGCTAAAGGATCTTGGACAGGGCTGCACTTCTCTACACACTGCCATCAGAAATTATCTTCAATAAAGATAAATACTCAGGGATAAGGTTTGCTGGTACTCACTTTAAAAAGTAGAAGCAAAACACTATTTGTGAACAATTCCAGAAACATCTGAGCAGTGAAAGAAAACAAAATTAAAGCGAGAAAAAATTCATAGTGAAAGTATTTTTTTGAATTCTCTGCTTTTTGCAGGTGGAGGAGAGTTCTTAAACCTTGATTTTTCTGTGTGAAGTTTTACCATGTTCAAAGCATTTATATCCCATTTATCTCTTACCAGAAAGTGCTGTTCCTGCCAGGAGCCACGAGGAGAGGGAATGCCACTCAGAAGCCATCCTAACATCAGAAAACCTGAAGCAGGATTTAGTTGTCATGGAGAGGATTCTCATGGAGAATATTTTTCAACCCAAACTTGCAGTTTATCGGCAGATTCCCGTCCTTATAGGTTTGTTCCTTGCTCTGTGCCCTCTTTCCAGCCATAAATTCCTCACTTTCCACAGAAATTCCTCACTTTTTGCTGGGTAGCTAAACCCACTCGTTAAACGTGGCACACTCCAGCCCAATCCAGCTGTCTGCCCTGTCCCCAGCCAATTTTAGTCACAGTTTTAGAAGTTAGGATGTCTTAATTCCTTGAATCTTCACTTCTTTTCTTTTCCCCTGTAAAATACTTGCTGAAAGGGCAAATTTTTCTTCTGGTGTGAATATCTGGAGTGAGATAAGTGAAATGTTTCCACTCAGAGTCTACCACATCTGTGCATTTTAGAACCTGTTACCTCAGACACTGACGGGGAAGAGGAGGAGGATGAGGAGGAAAAGAAGGATGAGAAAAAGCAGGAGGAAGCATCCTTTAAACCATCAACTTCCTCAGATGTAAATCTGAGCCCAGCAGAAGCTGCAGCTCCCAGCCTGGAGCAGCTGTGGTCATACAGATGTGATTTAACCAGGGGTCACAGCGTGAGCAGCATGGCTTGGAACAGAGTGAACCCTGTGAGTCAATAAATCATTCCTGATTTGGTGGTGGGAATAAACTCCTGATTTAGGTGTGCTTTGCTGGGAGGCATCTCAGAGATGGATCCAACCCCTCACTCTTGCTGCCTTAATTACAGGCTTTCCCTACACATGGATCACCACGGCTTTAATTGGCCCAGAATTTAATTGATTGCTCCAGTTTACCCTGAACAGCAATGTTAATAGACTTGGTCCGTTCTAAAATTGAAATTTAACCCCTGCAGCTAAACTACCATTATCATTGGTAACTTTATTATAATTTATTTCTGACAGTTAAGACATCACATCTTCGTCTCTAACAGTAACCTCCCAAAAAAGCAGCATTCCTCAAAATTTATGGATAACATGCACAGTAACAGCACAGAAGGCAAAACTTCTTTAATCTGGTCATGTAAAGCTCAGTTTCCCCAACAGAACTCACTCATGGCCAAACACAAATAATGAATGGAAGAAAGGTAAAAGGCAGCTGAGGATGAGAAACAGAAACCTAGTGAGGGAAAAAAAGAAAATAAAGACCATTTCTTACTTTTAGTACATGAGATCTCCAGATATTAAAACGTTGGACACACTTAGAGACTTCAGTTTTAGAATACAGGGCAAGCAAACAGCTACTTTTAAAATATTTCACAAACTACTCGTTGAGTGCAGGGAAAGAAAAATTAATGGAGCTGAGGGCTAAAGTCTTGCTGCTGGTTTTTACTGCTGCCTTTGGAAAGGAATGAAGGGAATTCACTGCACTGTGGAAAGCTAAAAGCCAGGAGTTTGAGGTGCTCTCTGAAGCTCCTTTTACAGCTAACCCTGAGAGAGAAAACCAGAAGTATTCTTATGTACTCCATTAAATAATGCACATTAAAATACGATTACAGAACAATGTCCATCCTGTGTGATTCTCCCTGCACAGAACAGAAGCTTTGTTACTCCAGACTTTGCCTTTGTTAACACAAAGGTGCCTTTGGAAATACCCTGCTGAGCTTCGAGTTGAACTGAGCTGTTCCTGTTGCTCTGTGCTTGCAGGATCTCTTAGCAGTGGGTTACAGAGAGTTTGTTTCTCGGGATCAGAAGGGAGGCCTGGCTTGCTGCTGGTCGCTGAAGAACCCCATGGTAACGAGCCCCTTTGTTTGCTTTTTCTGCAATGTGCTTTTCTCTGCACAGTTTCTGCTTTGTTTCCCTTTTAACTGCAATCATCTACTCTAACTTCTCACAACACTGTCAAAAAGAGAGGAAATTTCATAGGTGTAACATTTACACCTCTGCAGATCCATCTGAAAAGGGATCTTTTTAAAACCAGCCATTTAAAAAAAATAGTTGGAAATCTTAGTTACAAAATGTCCCAGTAAAAAAACCCTCTGATTGCCATGAATTACAACACTTCAGTTTGATTTCTTCTGCAAACTTCTCTTGGCCAAAATTGTATTACACTATTTTAAACCAGGCAGAGTCAAATTTTTGGTGCTTCTTTAGCACATGAAATACTCTCATGATTCCCTGCTGTCACCATTGACCTTTTTAGGTATTTAGTTTGGAGTAGTAGCCTCACCTACTTTCCAGTGTCACATTTCTGCACAATCTTTATATTTTTCCTAATTTTATCAGTTGCAGCGAGAAATACATGGAGCCAGTCAGAACAGAGAATAATTTCTAATCACTGTGGCCACCATCCCTTGAGTTTTCCAGCAGAAATTTAGTGCCCAGTGATGAGAAAAGAGAGGTAAATAATAACCCAACTCACAACTTTGTTGCATTTCTCTCCTGGGCAGTGGCCAGAGCGCATTTTCCGCTGTGAGTATGGTGTGACTGCTGTGGATTTTTCCCTGGAGAGCCCCCATCTCCTGGCAGTGGGGATGGCCAATGGACGTGTGGCCATCTACGACGTCCGGAGCCGCAACGACGCCGCGCTGCTGGACAGCAGGTCAGCCTGGAGCTCCCACCTCCTCCCACCTCCGGGCAAGCAAACCTTGGAAAGGGGCAGCAAAAGAGTCCCATTCCTTCATTTTTTAAGGAATTGCAGCAAGTTACCCCCACCTATAATTTATATTCTACGTCCTAACTAGGACAATCCAGCCCTGGATAATAAATCCGTATGGGAGACCAGTGGTAGCTTTTGGTGCTTTCTCTCTGATGCCACTTGCCAAAAATGGAGAGAACATCAGAATAAGTGAGGGGTGAGCAGGAATGAAGAAAATGAGAGAGGGGATGGGAGGGTGATGAGGGAAACACTTGCCCTAAAGGCAGCTCCCCAGGTCTCGGGCACTCTCCTACAAGGTGCAGACTGATTTCATGGTGGAGGTGTTACTGAAAGGTGGCAGCACACAAACAGTGCCCTGAAACTGATTATCAAACATGTTTAATAAAGGAAACATTTTCCTGGAGAAAACAACCAATGTTCAGGCAATTTTTTAAATGAAAAGCTAAACACTTCTGTCATAAGACTTAACACTCATTACACAGTGGAAGCTTAATTACTTTTAAACATATGGCTTTGTCTTTGCTCATATATGATTTACCACGTGCATTTTTTTGTCCCAGGGCATCCTTAAATAAACACACAGGTCCTGTGTGGCAGCTGAGGTGGGTGGAACAGGGCAGAGGTGCAACAGGAGGTGACAGAAAAGAGAGACTGGTGTGTATCTCAGGAGATGGGCGAATGACCCAGTGGTTCATACAGCAAAGGCTGGATTGCTTTGGTGAGCACCTGAAACTGCTCTCTTTCATTTCAGCTGCCATTCTTCACACCAGTTATCCCACAAAACATCTAAGAGCTGCTGGGCATCCCAAAGCAGCACGAGTTCCTCACACCTGTTTGACACAACCTCCTGCTCTTTGCACAGATCTGATGACAATCAAGCGAACACAAATTGGGAAGAAAAAATTACCAGGGGAGAGAGGAAGGAAAAGTGAAGCTCCCATATCTCAACAGGCAGCTGGGATGTGCTTTGACTTCCATCCAGAGGTAGGCTCAGAATGCCCATCCTGGCTGAAGTATTTCCCAGGAAAACTGTGCAGCAGAGGAAGGATGCTCAGCTGGAGCTGCTGTAATGGGAACTAGGCAGAGACTTGGCACTGGTATTTAAAGCATATTGACTTTGAAATAAATTGCTTCCTAGCTACTAAGATTCACCCCAAATGGGTGAAAATGTAAAACAAGCCCTGTCCTCCCAGCCATGTTACTCACATTTCCTTGGGCAGGCCCTGGGGGCACTTTCCCTCTGTGTGTTGGCCAAGGCTGGGAGAATTTGTTCAACACCTCCCACGTCCAGGACTCAGCTGTACTTCTCTTCATCCAGCTGAGTATTTCCTCCACAGAGCACTCAAAGAATTCATGCATTTTCCACATGGATTGCTGGAAATCCAAGGTTTTCAGGAGTCAAAAGCTCCAGCATAAATTGTGCATTGATGGAGAACACACCCAGCAAATGTGCATCATTCTGGCCCCCCTTTAGCCACCACTCACAGGAGCTCCTCCTCAGCTCTTCAGAGCACTGGCTCTGAACTCATCCAGCCCTGGGTGATTTCTGCACGAGTGATAAATTCATCCAACCTAGGCTACTTCTCCCTTTCTTCCAGGATACTGATACCTTTCTTGCTGGAACAGAAGAGGGCCACGTCCACTGCTGCTCTTGCTCAGGCAAGGAGCAGATTCTGGGGACATACAAAGGCCATAAGGTGAGTGACACACTGTAAGCAAGGACAGCAGGAATTGTTCAAGTCAATTAAAAATGTAACAGTTTCTTTGCTTATATTTAGTAAACATAACATCTGCAACAAAAGAAATCTAAATTTCCCTTATATTAGGAATGAATTGCCATAGCATAAAGCATCACAGTCTTACAGGGCTACTTTCTACACTAAAAGGATTTTTTCAAATAACTTATTAAAACTGGTACTATAAACTGGTTTAAAGCTTTAGTTCTGGCTTTATTCTAAGAAAACAATCAGAAATCTGATTGGCCTGTACAGTTAAATAATCTTACCTCTGGGAGGAAGGCTGGGTAGCTCTAGAAGAGATTCTGTAGCTCTACAGCAACACCAAGTTCTGTTCTGTTTCTCTCCCAACAGGGTCCTGTGTACAAAGTTGCCTGGAATCCCTCCAGCACGGACATGTTCCTCAGCTGCTCTGCAGACTGGAGCATCCGTTTATGGTGCCGGGATTCCCACACCTCCCTTTTAACCTTCACTTCTGTCACAGCTTTTGTTCATGACATCAAGTGGGCTCCAAAATCAGCCTTCATCTTCGCAGCAGTGAATGAAAGGAGGGTGGAGATTTGGGATCTGAGTGTCAGCATGTGAGTAATGACTTTTCTCAAAGAAGATTCTGAAATTTAATTGGCACACATTGTTATTTCATCAGTGTTTTCATCAGATCATTACAGCTCCACAGTTTGCTTGCTCAAACTATTGCAGTTTGAAATACTCGTTGTGTAAAAGCAGATGGTAGCTACCAGAGATTGGGGGTTAGAAGAGGAGGAGCTGGACGCCTCATGGAGCTGATAAGGTGTAAAACTGCCCTTCTTCTGCAGAAATCATGGCAGAGCTAGAAGGAAAAATAACAAAACTGAGCTACTTTTATAAAGATTGGATGGTCTGAAGCTGAGATGACTCAGTTACCTGTGGCCTTGTCCAGCTGCTCTGGATTTTGTGTTACTGACAATGTGAAGCCCTGGTGGATCCAGAGCCCTGCCACATAATACAAATTATTCATATAATAAAAATATTAACCACCACTCTCCAGATTAGGACAGATTTTAGGCAAGCAGGATATCAGTTAACAGCAGCTGGGATTTTTGTTCTGGCAGAGCCCAAACCAAACACTGCCTCACTCCCCGGTTTTTGAGATAATCAAGACAGAAAGCGAAACGTGCAGCTTTTCAGCTGGTAAATGCATGGTACCTGTTAATTCTTGTGTTGCAGCTTCAACCCTGTGCTCTCCTGTGCTGCCAGCCCCAAGGGGAACCTCAGCTCCGTCCTCTTTGCCAAGAACGCCGAGTGCCTGCTGCTGGGGGACAGCCGTGGGCAGGTGGGAGTGTGGCAGCTGCACAACCTGGCTGCTCCCAGCACCAAGGTAAGGCTGTGCTCAGGGCCAGGGCTGCCCCGGGCCTCATTCCTCAGCAAGGGAATGCTGGGAGACACCAACTAGGGAATATGGAATAGGTGGGATCACAGTCCCAGCACGGTTCCTGCTCTTCTGCTGCCACACCGCCGGGAATTAATTTCCTTTATAAACAAGAGAAATGTTTGCATGCTGCCAAATATGACAGCACAAATGCAACCCAACCTGGTCTGCCAAAAAGTGCTGTTTTCCAGGAGAGGTAAGCACAGCGTTAACAGAATTCCGAGGAAGAACCAGCTCTTTTTTCTCTTGTTTTCCAGGCTGGTTCCTTGCGTGACATCGTTGCTCCTGCTGGAGCTGTTAAACAGTAGCTGATATCCCTTCTCCTTTGGGAAACAGCAGGAAAGACTTGCTGTAGTAGGAACATAAACTGGTTATCCTTTTTTAGCCAATAAAGTTTCTCTCTGAAGCCACACTGCTTGGAAACTTCTTTCAAATGCCCTCAATTTCCCCCTGGAAGTCCCCTCATTGCACAGTCAGTGTTCATACATGGATGGCCTTCTCTGGAATTCTGACCATGGAAAGGTCTCCATAGTCTTTTCTCCCTGGGCCTTTATCCTCTCCTGGTTTTCCCCCAAGGTCTTTTCTCCTTGGGTTGGAAGCAGGCAGTGTTTGGCTGCCTAGGCTGGCTTTTTTGGGGGGCAGAGAAGAAGAAACAGAAAAAAGCACTCAGCTGGAGAATTTTCAGGAACTTCCTGCCCACAGGAAATAGGGAGCATCTCCAGAGGAGTGATTAAGCACAAGTTGTAGCCCTGCTGCTGAGCACATTATGTATGGAAACGTGTATTTTATAGATGCAGAACATCCAGCCTCTCTCATTACCCTGACAATAAACACCCAACACTCAAACACATCACTGAATTAAGGATCATTTGTGATGCATTAACATCCACTTCCTTCTATGTGCTGCACGTCTGACAGGGGACATGCAAACTTGCCCCTGACATAAAATCCATCTTGGTGTGTTTCAGGGAAAAACACTCATTAAGGTGAATCATTTGTTAATCATTATTATAAATCTGACCAAAATACACCCCATATTTTCCATTCATGCCCATGACTGTTTGCTTACTGCTAAAAAACAAGCTTTCTGTCAGGGCTGTAACACATCATAACCCACCCTGCACACAGTGAAAGTTAATTACCTGTAACATTATGGTGCTGCAAAACCCTCGTGGTGCTAGGAAGGGCTCAAGATCTCCAAAGTTCCTCACGTATTTTGTCCTTAGACATGGAATTTCTGACCACGTAACTGAGAAATTTCCTCCTAAAGCCATTGTATTGCAAGGAGTTTTTATAGAAACTTAAAAGACACTGAAGCCAACAACATTAGGAACCAATAACTCGGAACCAACCTCTGCTCCCAGAGCAGTGACCCAGCTCCATGTGCTGCAGGATCGTGTCCCATCACCTGGCACACTGGGATCTATTTATGCCACAAACCCCCTCTGGAGTGGATTTTCTCAGCAGTGCCTGCCCCTGGCAGGGTTTTCCCCCCAGGCATCCACAGTCACCAGCAAACAAGGTGGGGGAATGAAGAGGTGCACACATCACGGGAAGGAGTTAACTCCCTTTTTCTTTGGGATCACCAAGACAAAGACCCCAGTCAGGACTGGGCGTCAGGCTGTGCAACACACCGGTGTGGGGAACACAGACACCAAACCCATTAAGTACAAATCACGTCATAAACACCTTTTTGTTCTGGCAGAACACACATTAACTGCATGCACCTGAGCCATACCCCATAAACATGGTACACCTCAGGTGTTCCCAGTAAAGCAGCTACGTAGACTTCAGAAATCTTTAATACCTGACTGAGATCCCAAAGCACTTCAACCATGACCAGAAACAAGTAGTTTATTTGTTTTTAGCAAACATTAAGTCACCCTCAGAGCGAGCTGTTACTCAGCAGAGTGGACGAACCATCAGCATAAATGGGAAGGTTCCAGCAGAATTCCCCACTCACTCCCTTCTGCCCTGCCCACGCCCAGCTGGGAAGCACCACGTTGGCAGCATGAGGGGCACGGTGCTGGCACTGGCTTGCCTTGTTCTCCTGCTCCTGGCACGGGAAGGAAAAGGGGAAGGGAACACGGTGAGGCTCTGCGGGAGAGACTTCATCAGAGCCGTGGTGTTCACCTGCGGCGGCTCGCGCTGGAGGAGGCACCTCACCGACCACCACCAGCTGTGGGGTGAGTACCAATTAAAGCATCCCAGCTCATCCCTGCCCACTGCACCTGGATCCCAGGGGATCCCAGGGGACTGGGAAGCAGCACATCCCCTGCTCCCCTCAATCCGTGCAGCTCCAGCTCCCACAGCATGGGCTGTGCTGGGAGGCAGCCAGCGAAGAGCTGTGATCCTCGTGTTCCCTCTGGGTGCAGCTGCTCTGGCTCAGCTTCCTGGGCTGTTTTGCTAAAGAAAAATGCTTTAGACCAAGATTTTCCAAACTTGGAAAAGGATTTAAGCCAAGGCTATCACTGAAAATCTCTCTGCCATCACATTTCAAGTGACAGTGACAAGTTTCGCTGAAGTCGGTGCACGTGTCTTACTGTGGTCTTCACTTTCCCCACTAGAAACCAGAAACTTTATTACAACTTAAAAATATTATTACTAAAATTATTACTATTATTATTATTACTAAACCATGTTGAATATTTACTCTGCGATTTAAGTACCTTCACATGTTTTTGTGCATATTTATAGTTATTAGCATGTTTTTTGATACTCTGAAAATTTTGATCTGATAGAAAATTCAACCATTACATGCACTGCTAGAAATCTGTACTCTGACAGATTAAAATAAATAGAGAACAAGAAAGTTACTGAGGCAGGTGACAGAAACAGAGGCTTTCTGCACTTCCTACATCTGCATTTTTGGAAAATTCTCTTGCAGCAGCAGCTTTTAACAAACACAAAATTGGTAACAGGGGCAACCCCCTCCCTAAAGTCTGCTGAAGAACCCTTGCTTCTAAAACGTGAGAACTACTACACCTTTACAGACTGCACAAGGCCCAGCTGTACTGAGGTGTTTCAACTGCAGCTGAACTGTAATTTCTGTGGGAACACCCACAACTTGGAAATCCTGGGGAGGATGACACCTTAATGCAACATCTGCATTTCAGGAAACCCACAGATCCAGCCTCTGACACATCAAATCCTAGTTTTTCCTGGAGAAGCAATGATATCAGTGTAAGACTCGAGGCAACACCTGACACTCTTCACTACAAACCCCTAATCTACTGTTTTTACCACGTTGCTCACAGTTTGTTCCTCACACATCTGCTCTCAGTGAGGAGTCTGTGATGTGGCGCTCGTATCAGAGGGTGACACCCAGCTCCCTGCCTGTAGCTTGGTCTGTCTTTCTAGTAAAGATAAAAAGCATAAATTACTCATCTTTCCGTGACTTCTAACTTTTAGCTTCTCATTTTTCTGCCACAGGGAGTGAAAACCCCCAGCATTTCCCACACGAGGACGAGGGTGACGCCGACTTCTTGTCACACACAGAGCAGAGGTTGGGGATCCACAGCGAAGAACCCCAGGACGTCAGACCTGAGCAAGATTTGCAAAACACCAGCAAAGTTTCTGTGCTAAACAAGCGTGAGGCAGCCAAGCTGCTCACCACATCCTGCTGCAACATGGGCTGCAGCAGGAGAGAGATCAGCTCCCTGTGCTGAAATGCAACAGCTCGGCGTCACAGCTTCCAGGGATTAAAATAATCATGACATAAACCACAATTGGTTCAGTTGTCGTTCTTTAATTGTAGCTTTACCCTTCTGAGCGTTAAATGTCAGTGCACACCAGCAAGTGGCTTCAGGTTGTCTGCATTTCACAGTGTTTACAGTGGGTTAAACTTTTAGTCATGAGTACAAGTATTTCTTCCCAACTAACTACTGTTCTGGTTTCAGCCTGGCATCTAAAATGTAATAAAATAAGCAATTTATGATAGGTTTGCTCTCTGACTCACGAAAATCTATCAGCAGGTTTCAGCTGGGAAATAAGTGTAGCAAAAAGGCTGGTTTCAGATTCAGAGCAAGGTCAGCCAGACCCCACCTCAGTGGGGAATGGTTGCACCAGGAGAGACTTAGGACCATCAGCACCAGCCCCAAAACCAGGCAGGCAAAACTCATGGTTTATTTCCTAATCCAGATACTTCCAGTAATTTTCCTGGAGAACAGGGAAAACATTACTTACACGGAATATTCTGAAAATATTTCCCCTACAGGGTAAGTTCTGAAAGCAGCAATCAGGCGCAAAACTGTGTCACAGAAAAACACTTCCCAGAGAAAACTCTTGGAAACGCCCTTATAACATTCACCCAAAGGCTCCCATTTCAAAGCAGGTGAGAGTACCTTGGTCCTGCACAGATGTTTTTAACAACAGAGACAGGAAGACTTAGGCTGAATATTCATTTCTCCTGCTGTTACTAGCTCCCTATTCAAAATACACACCATAGACATTTGCCACAGCAAACAGAGAGGTGTTCTTGAACACGTAGGAGGAAAATGTGTCAGTCCCGGGATCCCAGAGGCACCTGCTCCCGATCTGCAGGCTCTGCTCACCCAGCTGCCCAATGTGTGTCACCACCACGATCTTGTACCTGGGCACCCCCAGGTCTCTGACCCGCGCCTTAACAACCTGCAGGGAAAAACAAGGTTAGTCCGTGTTCAGAGATGGGGATGGACTTATAGCAGGGCACTGAGTGACAGGACGAGGGGGAATGGTATTAAATTGATAGAAGGGCAGGGTCAGATGGGATATTGGGAAGGAATTCCTGGCCGTGAGGGTGGGCAGACCCAGAGAAGCCGTGGCTGCCTCTGGATCCCTAGCAGTGTCCAAGGCCAGGCTGGACGGCGCTTGGAGCAGCCTGGGATGGGCTTTAAAGTCCCTCCCAACCCAAACCAGTCTGTAAATCTATTAATTAACTCGTATATGTCTGTACTACCCTCTGAGCAACCCTTGGGGCATCTCGACAGCCGCCTCCAGCCTTTATCTTACACTTTACCGGTATTTTGGGGGGACATTTGGGGAGCCCCCAAGGCACCCATCGAGGTGCCAGCCCGTGGAAGCACAAGGACAAACTCCCCGTCCCCGTCCCACCTCAGCGATGTCCCTGGCCGCCTCCCGGCACGGCCCCGGCTCGTAGCGCCGCTCCCTCAGGGCGCTCCCCACCACATCCCTCAGGATCTCATCCACCGCCGCCACCGGGAAGCGCCGGGCAGGCCCTGGGAGGCAAAGCTCGGGTTTATGAGGGAAGAGCCGCCGCGCTGGAGGGGTTTTGGAAGGGCAATCGAGACCCACCCGAGCCGGGTTCGGCGGAGGCTTCGCCGCGGGCTTCGCCGGTCTCCATCTCCCTCAGCGGCGGAGGGGAGGCGGCGCCGGGAGCGGGGCCCGCCCGCCGCATTCCCGCCTCTATCCCGCCTCATCCCCGCCTCTATCCCGCCTCATTCCCGCCTCATTCCCGTTCCCCGCCTCTACCCCTCCTCATTCCCGGGCCCGGGCATTCACATCTTGACGGCTTTGGGTTCCTGCGGCTCCCACGGCTCCTCATAGTTTCCTCCCGTCCCTGTGTGTCCCCACAGCCCTCACAGGTCCCCATGGCTACCACGGGTCCCCACAGCTTCCAGACATCCCTGCGTGTCCCCATGGCTTCCACATATTCCTACAGTCCCTGGTGTCCCCACAGCTTCCAGAGATCCCTGCGTGTCCCCATGGCTTCCACATGTTCCTACAGCCCCTGGTGTCCCCACAGCTTCCAGAGCTCCCTGTGTGTCCCCATGGCTTCCACATGTTCCTACAGTCCCTGGTGTCCCCACAGCTTCCAGAGATCCCTGCGTGTCCCCATGGCTTCCACATGTTCCTACAGCCCCTGGTGTCCCCACAGCTTCCAGAGCTCCCTGTGTGTCCCCATGGCTTCCACATGTTCCTACAGTCCCTGGTGTCCCCACAGCTTCCAGAGATCCCTGCGTGTCCCCATGGCTTCCACATGTTCCTACAGTCCCTGGTGTCCCCACAGCTTCCACAGCTCCCTGTGTATCCCTACAGTCCACACGGGTTCCCATGGCTCCCGCATGTCCCCAGGTTTTCCACAGGTCTCTGTATTCCTTTGCAGTCCCCAGAGGTTCCCACAGCTCCCACACATCCCTACAGCTTCCACAGGTCCTTCTGTATCCCTACAGCTCCCACACGTCCCCTCACACACGCAAAAATCCCATATGGCCCCATGGACTCCACATGTCCCTATATATCTGCACAGCTCCTTCATGTTCTCATGGCTCCTGAGGGTTCCTGTGACCTCCGCAGGTCCCCATGGCCCCACAGGTTCCTACAGCCCCCCAAATGTCCCTGTGGGTTCCTGTGGTGCCCATGGGTCCCTGTAGCCCACACAAATTCCCGTGATCCCTGGAGATCCATATGGATCCCACGTGCCCCTACAGCCCTGACCTGTCCCCATGGCTTCCACAGCCCCCTCATGTCCCCACAGCCCCATGCATTCCCTCAAGCTCCATCCATCCCCCCGGTCCCTGTGGATCCTCAAGTGTCCTCATGCCAACCTTGACCCATCCCCGTGCTGGGACACTGCACATAACTCCAGCAGCAATGATGGTTTTTGGGACAGGGACCCTTTTTTGGGGCAAGGGATGCTTTTCCGGGCCAGCCTTCAATCCCTCTGCTCGCTCCTCTGGGTGCTCCTGCATGTGGAAGCAAAACTCAGAAAAATAAATGTTTTACGGTTTTTTGTTTATTTTCAAGGAAAAAAAATAATAATAATCACATTTAAATTGCAACTCAATTGGGTATTTCATGTGGTTCTTATGTATAGAATGAATAAACTTTGTTCTGACGTGGGGAGTTCTTTGTCACAACGCTCTGCATGGTAAATAATTGCATATTTGAGAGTCGGTGAAATGGGTGACGGGGAGAATGGAGGAGAGACATTTATAAAAAACAGTATTTACAAAAATGATATCCACATAGTCGTACTCTAATCTATAAGGCAAGTAACATTTAAAATATGTTGTTTCATGATTATCTTCAACAAGTCAATACAACACATTCATATTACCAGTGGTCAAATACAAAGCTTCGCTGCAGTAGTCCCTGTGCAACAAACCTGTACGTCTTTTATAGTTTTTTTTTTTTTCTCTGAGAACAGTAGGAAAGCAGCAAAGTTTTCATCACAGACTAAGCAGTACCTAGGCCATCGTAGACTAAAGGTATATTATATCTCATTGCACATTTAGGCAGAAAAGGCCAGCCATTCGTTAACTTATTTAACTTAAATCTTAAAAATAGACCTGTGTATCTTCATCCACAAATATTTATAAACATTTTATACATGAGGGAGTTCATAAAATGGTCCAGGGTGATACCTGGGGATATCTGATTCACTGCTGGGGTGTCACAGTGGGGTTGTCCCATGTCCTGGGCCCTCCTCCCACCAGCCCTGGGAGCTTCCCGGCACATCCCGACTCAATTCCTGCCTCAGACCACGACACAGCTCCGTTTGTTTTATGTCATCCAAGCATCCAGGGGATTTCAGCAGCCTTAAAACAACATTTTGGGAGTGAAAAACCCCTTCCTGCAGGGATGAGGAACCCAACAGCAGGACAGCACATCCATGGTGATTCCTGCTGTCCCAGAAAACCAGGGATTTCTAAGGGAGGAATGAGATATCCCAAACACCTCACCAGCACCTGCTGGCTTCCACCACATCCTCCTTGTCCACAAACCTTTAAAGAGCATCACCACCATCAATTTGTGGTTCCAGGAACCACTGCCAGCAGCATCATCCCTCCTACAGGGACAAGGGAAGGCAGGCAGGAGCAGGGCGTATTCCTGCAAATCTTTGCCTTGCCTTGCAGTGAAATAAGGATTCAAATCCCGACTGGAGTAATCCTGATTATCATAAAACCTCCCCAGCTCTACACGGATTAATTTCCTTAGGAAACGGTGAGGAAAAGAGGAACAGAAGAATTCTGGCTATGAGATGAAACCTTTGAGACAGTAATTTCTAACCAGGAAAGTACAACAGGATGATGTTACATATTTTGGTCATGACAAGCGTAAAAATTAAGGGTTTTAACCAAGATATTGACACATAAAACCAGCAAAAGGGCAGGGAAAAAAACGTTTGACTCTCTCTTAGGTAATTTAAAAATCTGTCACCTTTTCAGTGCACTCCAGCCATTTAAAAATGCTTCTGCTGGGAGAAAGGGAGGTGGTGACTCTTTGTGGGATGCTCCTGCTGGAGGAATCTCGGAGAGAGCAGGGGAGGGGTGGCAGGGTGGCTTCAGCCTTCCCTTCCCATTCCCTCTCTGCCTGGTTAAAATGGGATGGCATTCCAACAGAAATTTCCAGAGTTTGCCACCTATGTTTTAAAAAATTATAGGTAAAACCTGAAAAGACAGAGCGAAGACAAATTAATTTAACTGAAATACTGAATGACAACAAAAACCAGAAGAAGCTTTGAACTGGGCAGTGATATTTAAGAACAAATGCAGACACCAAACGAAAAGCTCATTAATTGGTGGTTTTTCCCACTATGGAGAGATTCCATAGTTATTAAGAAATATTGTTAAAGTAGAAAACTGCTCTGGGAGGTCTCCTGTGAGGAGCATCATAAGCTGGCTGAGAATTGTGACTGTTTGCAGAAAGGTTGCAAAAAATTTACTTCCTGCTCCTACCACATAAACTCCGAATTCTGAAGGTGTCCGTGGGCAAAAACCCTACTGCTCTGTCAGTGGGACCTGAATTCCCAGGGGAAAATTCCTTTGGGAGAGGTTGCTGAGGACAGGGTCTAAGGGGGAAGGTCCATGGATGTAACGGAGCTGAAGCCTTTCTGTGCACCCACGTATTTATTATTTAATGCCTCCTTTATTTGTCTTTCTGTTTACCCAGATGGATCCCAGTGCTGCTGAGCTCTGGGGTGCCAGGGCTGGGCAGTGCCAGGGGGCTGAGCCCCCTTCTCCAGCATCAGCCTGACCTGGAAAAAGCCCTGCTGGACCACGTGCTGGGAAAGAGCTGTGGTGCTTCCCCTGGGAATGCTCCAGGGCTGGAGCCCCTCTGGGGGTGCTCACCTGGAGAGGAGAAGGCTCCAGGGAGAGCTCAGAGCCCCTTGCAGGGCCTAAAGGGGCTCCAGGAGAGCTGCAGAGGGACTGGGGACAAGGGATGGAGGGACAGGACCCAGGGAATGGCTTCCCACTGCCAGAGGGCAGGGATGGATGGGATACTGGGCAGAAATCCTTCCCTGGGAGGGTGGGAAGGGGCTGGGATAGAATTCCCAGAGAAGCTGTGGCTGTCCCTGGATCCCTGGCAGTGCCCAAGGCCAGGCTGGACATTGGGGCTTGGAACAACCTGGGATAGGGGATGGAACTGGATCATTTTTAAGGTCCCTTCCAACCAAACCAGTCTGCGATCTGTATGAAACCAAATCGCTGCCATTTCCCGTCTCTGCTGCTGCAGCTGCTCTCTGAGCCTGGGCAGGCAGCCCCAAACAGATGAATTCCCTGAAAATACACAGATTTTCCTGCCTAAAAACCGAGGTAAAGCCTGCAGAGCTTGAATGCCCTGAACACTACACGACTCTCTCCGAAGCCAGGTGCTCTCACTTAACTCCCAACAAACCCAGCTTCCCTGGGGCACTCTGAGAAAACACTGTGCCCAAAATTGGCAAGAGCAGTGTGGAAAAACCTGGCCCAAATTGCTGCTTTTGGTCCCAGTGTCACAGGATTGGTGTCACCTGCCCGTGGCTGGAGCAGGGACTGTCCCTGTGGGGCTGGGAGTGCTGGAACACCCCACATGAGCAGGCCAGCCAGTTTGTCCCAGAAATGGGACAAAATGTCCCAGACTGTTCCCATCTCTCTCCCCAGGCCATGAGGGCTGCATCCCAAAAAAGTGACCTCTGTTTTGTTCACCAGCTCAAACAGGACGAGCTTGGGGTCCCTGGGTTATGGGTTTTTCTTATGTTTTTTTCTGTTTAAAAAGCATTCGAAAACCCAATGCTAATGTAAACACCTTGTCTTTCAAATGAAATATAAAGTAAAATCTCTATGTTCTGGTAATATTTACATTATAAAAGCGTTCTTTTCAGGCCCATGCCATAGATCTCTTTTGGAAGGATGGCTTTGGAACAATTGTACACACCATAAACCTGATTCTTAGGGTTTGCCCTATATTTCTGTGTCAGAAAGGGGCGAGTTACACACTTTATACAAATTTCCAGTTCAGGGGGGAAAATCATGAATGGAGTGGAACACTGAGGAGCACACTCCCAAAATCTGCGAGGATGTGGGAAGCTGCAGGAGTGAATTGTGCTTCTCCTTTCCTGCTGCTGCCTTTGTGAACACACACACACACAACTCACCCCCCACATCTCAGCCTGGCAGTCACCTCACACCCGAAATATCCCCACATTTCCTTCTTTTCTTTTCAGATGGGCACAGATCTCTGTTCTCCTACATCCAACTGCTCCGGGAGCAAGCACTTCCCAACATGCCCAGGCTGTTTTCCAATGGAAATGCACCACCCTAATCCTGGCAACACTTGTGACTCTAAAATCAGCACTTTTTGTCGTCTTACACCTTCCCAAAGTCGCAGCACCCCATTCAGTGCATGCTCCTATGCTCCTCTGTGCATCTGTGTTTAATTCCACAAAGATTCCTCCATTTTTTCTCCCAACATTGCCAAATTCTCCCGTTTACCAAGCTCATCTCAGCAGATGCAGCACCATTAATGCCACCAACGCTCTCACCGTGCTGCCAGGAGTAGGATGAGACCGAGATCCCCGGGAATGAGCAGCACACAGCGGGACACCAGCTCCCAGGGAAAACACAGAGGGATAATATTTTGTCCCCCAGCACCCAGTTTAGCACTTCCATGTGTTTTCCCATCTCCACAGGACAGCTGCTCCCAATGCTGGCGAGCTGGCTCCTGCCCTGACTGCTATCAACAGCCCTCATGCTGCTCCTGTTCCCTGGGGAATTGCTTCCCAGTGTTTTTCCATACGCATTTTCCTGCCTGAGTGCTAAAATAGAGAAGCAGGTGCGGCTGCAATTCTTTAAAGCATCTTCTAAACCCGTAGAGCTTTTAAAAACGGGGGAGGAAAGACAGAAAAAAGCGAGCAAAGCAACGTAAAAATGCAACCGAACATCGGGAGGCAGCTCAGAAATGCATCCTTAAAGCCAGCAGTGACGTTTTATGCCAGTGCTGTGAGCTCAGAGTTACCACCCAGCCTCTTTGCTGCTTCTTTCCTTATCTGTATCCCTGCAAAATACACGGGCACGGGGCAGGGAAGAGCTGCTGGGATTCCAACAGGGAATCTGCAGCTGTAAGAGAACACGGGGCTGGAAATTTGGAGTAAATACTCCTCGTAAAAGTGAGATTTTTCTTCCTGGGAGACTGTCCTAGGAACCTCCACCTTTCCAGCGATATTTTTCTGGAGTTAAACCAGCTAAACCTGAAGGTTGAGCTTTTTATTGATCGCTGTGAGACGTACTAAGGACTGAAGGAAAATTAAATCAGCCTGTGGGTTCTACTGAACTCTCTTCTGATGAGGCACCCCCTTCATAACAGCTACCAGTATTGTATTTAAATTGTATATATTGACAAAATGTAATCTACCTCTGTAAGCATTGTGCCATTCGACAGTACTACTATTAGATTTATATACCACAGTTTAAATTACATCCATTTCATGAATGGTAAAATGCTAAAACTCAAGTGTCTAACTGCCAAAATACAGCCTTACTGGAATGAGTACAATTTACAAATACAATAATTACATTTTAAAACCATTAACAATGTTACATCTAGAAGTAAATACTGGAGGACTGGTCAAGACGGTGTTTTCCAAGGAAAAAAAATGCTGAAAGTTGTCGACACTTCCAACAGAAATGTCCCGAGTGTAGGATTTAGTTCATTTTCCTTAAACTGTAAGTAAAACCCGTTCCACGCACAGCAGTCCTTGGGTATTTTCCATAGTATTTTCCATAGACTTGCATAAGCTTCCATCAGTTATCCGCCAAATATTTACCTAGAAACGGGATCAGAAATCAGCTGGGGGGAGGGAGCAGCCCTGATTCCCAGGAGTTCTTGCCCACCTCCACCAGCCCACGGGAAAATCCCTGTCTTTCTCTGCAGCAATGAACACAAGGAAAAATCCTCGTTATTCCCTGCAGCAACGGGGCAAAAGCTCTTCCTGGAGATGCCCTGGAGATCCCAGCCTTGCCTTTCATGCAGGAGCAGGGATGAGCCATGAAATCCAAGGTAAGTGGCAGCAGGATTTATTTCATGCTGTCCCTCTGTCCCCAACCCTGGGAGCTCTGAGCTTGAGCAGCCACCAAATAAATCCACAGCACCAGCATTCCCAGCACCCCGGCACAGCCAGAGGGCACCTGCAGGGGCACCACCACCCCAAAGGAGCCGCCCGTGAGGCACCCACCTGCCGCAAACCTCTTCTTGATGAGGGAGAAGCGGTACCCGGCGCCCACGAGCTCGATGTCGCAGCTGGACAAGGTGCTGCCCTCGCTGGTGAACTGCACGGCCAGCGGGGCTGGGCTGCTCGGCCCCTCCGACAGCTGGAACCGCGCCAGCAGCGACCCCACTCCTGCAACGGGAACCCCAAAGGAGACCCCGATGAGCAGGGAGGGGCACTCGGAGCATCCCAGCGCCGGCACGGACAGCGGGGTGCCCGAAGTGCCACACCGGAGCCACGGCGGGGCCCGACCCCGCAGCATCCCCGGGGCGGGGCACAGGCAAACCCCCTCATCCTCCCTGCAGGATTCGGCTTTTCACACAGCCCGGCGATAGGAACAGCTTTCCACATGGAAAACCTCTTGGGGGAGACAGCAATCCCTCCAGTGGGGATGCACATGGGGCCTCAGCCTCTAAATGCAGGGGAGCAAAGGACTTGGCAAACCACCACGTCCCAAGCCGGTGTGTGAATGCCCCTCGTGATGCCAAGGCGGTTGGCAAAGCAGCGCTGGTGGCACAAAGCCCTGCTTTTTAAGCTCCAAACTTTAAATAGCTTTGTCCCCAGCAAGCCGCAGCAGGAATCTGAGTGTCTGGGCTCGTGTGCCAGCACCGTCAACGGGTCAGGGTCTGACTGAAGGATTCTGAGTTAACGACGTGCATATTTGCAGGATTACCTCCGTTTTCTGACTTCTGGGAGATATCTGGGATCTTCCACAATATCCTTTGCTGTTCAGCATTCCTGCAAACACATGGAGAAGAGCATTTCTGTAGGAATCGAGAAATTGCCAAGGAGTCATTTGAATTTTGCTAAAGGCTGTGGATGGGGGCATGGGGAAGCTACTCTGGTGCTGCTCTCTGGAGCAGCAATTCTGGGAGCTTGGATTTGGGCTTGACATTGTGGGTTTGGCAGTGCAGGGTCAATGGCTGGACTGGATAGTCCTAGAAAGCTTTTCCAGCCAAAATAATTCTATGATTGCATGAGCTGAGCAGGGAAATGCTGTTCTTGGATTGCAGGAGAGATGGGGAACAGGCATGGGAATGTGCCAGTGCCTATGGCAGTGACAGCCACACACCCTTCCATAGAATCCCAGAATCCCAGACTGGTTTGGTTGGAAGGAACCTTAAAACTCATCCAGTGCCACCCCTGCTATTGCAGGGACACTTCCACTGTCCCAGGCTGCTCCAAACCCTGTCCAACCTGGCCTTGGGCACTGCCAGGGATCCAGGGGCAGCCACAGCTGCTCTGGGCACCCTGTGCCAGGGCCTATGGCAGCGCTGGCCATGCATCCCTCTAAATCCTGGACAAAGCAGCCAAAACACAAAATAAGGGCTGATGCTCTGCTGCCTGCACATATTCCTTCATCTCTGACCATTTTCTTGTGGGAGTGGCAAGACAAAGGGAATCAGAGTGGGGTTTCACGTTTCCTCCTACAAGAGGAGGGCAGCTTTGGATCCCCACCGTGTCCCCAGCTCCCACCCACACACCCTCCTGCAGCAGGGTGGGAATTCTAGGCAGGGACAGGATGAGCAATCCCTACCAGACAGCAGGAGGAAGCACAGCTTGAAGTTTGGTTACTCCTCCGTCGACGGGGACGAGGAACTGGACGTTGTTTAGAGCTACAGGTGTGGTCATTGCC
Organism: Pachycephala philippinensis; assembly: GCA_013397055.1. NCBI lineage: Eukaryota > Metazoa > Chordata > Aves > Passeriformes > Pachycephala > Pachycephala philippinensis. The sequence goes on along the minus strand of VWZT01010890.1, from coordinate 17,694 downwards.
TCTGTATTGTATTTGTAGTCGATGCGCAGGTCAGTGCTTGCAGGGTCACACCGCCAGTTCACTGCAAGGTTTAATGGAGTAGACTGAATACCCTGGGCAGATACCTTCCAAAATGACAGAAAAAACATTTAGTTTCCATAGGGCTGAAGGGAGAAATCCCATTTTACAGACGCGGACATCGCATTTGGAGGCAAGACCTTGAATTCCCACTGAATTTAGTACTGGGCTTAAAGCCAGACAACCCAGTGCCACACAGAAGGGACAGTGGGACAACAAGCCCCCACCTCACATTAGCTCCACTCTGCACTAGGGAAACACCACTTTTTACAGCTATAATTCACTTTTTTTTTTTTTTTTTCATGGTTTTATCTCACAAAAAAACCCCTACCTGGTATTTGAGCATATCCACATTGTAATAGGTGGCTTGAGGTTTCTGTTCCGATACCTTCTTTAGGTGAGTCATCAGGTTTGGCATGTTGACCCAGAACTCCTTGGAGCTGGAGTCACTCTGCACGTTGTCACTGCACAGAGAGAGAATGAACCCTTTGGATAACCCTCCTGGGTGGGAGAGAGCTGTTCCACACAGCACAGGGACCTCACTCCATCCCACACCCACGGGAATATTGGCTCCCTCCCACACAGCTCGGCTTGTCCTGATCTGTGTGTGCTGGGACACAGAAAGCCCTGAGCCCTGGGCTGATCCCGCAGCGTGGGCAGCAGGAAAAGGGGGAATTCTGCCCCTCTGCCCCACTCAGGTGAGACCCCACCTGCAGAGCTGCCTCCAGCCCTGGGGCCAACAGCAGGGGGATGTGGAGCTGCTGGAGAAATTCCAGAGGAATCCATGGAGCTGCTCCAGGGCTGGAGCCCCTCTGGAGCCAGGCTGGGAGAGCTGGGGGTGCTCACCTGGAGAGGAGAAGGCTCCAGGGAGAGCTCAGAGCCCCTTGCAGGGCCTAAAGGGGCTCCAGGAGAGCTGCAGAGGGACTGGGGACAAGGGATGGAGGGACAGGACCCAGGGAATGGCTTCCCACTGCCAGAGGGCAGGGATGGATGGGATATTGGGCAGAAATCCTTCCCTGGGAGGGTGGGGAGGGGCTGGGATGGAATTCCCAGAGCAGCTGTGGCTGCCCTGGATCCCTGGCAGTGCCCAAGGCCAGGCTGGATGGGCTTGGAACAACATGATTTAGTGGAACATATCTTTGCCCACAACAGACTGGGTTCAGACTGGGTGATCCTGATGATCTATCCAACCCAAACCACTCTGGGATTTTATTATTTAAGGCCTTAAGAGTTTCCATCCCAAACTCAAGGAAGATACTTCAGGCCGTATTGCCAACACCCCGTTTCCCTGGAATCCCGCCTCCCCCTGGAATCCCGGGGAGGGAAGGGCTCACCAGCAGAGGAGCTGGGGGTTTGGCAGGACGTGCTCCAGCCTGTTGTAGTTGAGCACGCGGAAGGTGAGCACGGCTGGAGAGGGGTTGTTGGCAAAGTGTCGGGTGATGCCCGCCGGGAAGGACAGCACCATCTCCCCCGTGATCTTCACGATGCACCTGCAGCGCCCAGCACAGAGAGCCGGGGGGGAGGAGAGGGGGCTCAAAATGCAGCAGCGAGGGAGGGGCTGCACCGTGGGTGTGTGGGGACAGTCCCCACCCCCCAACCCACACATCTGAGCCTCTGGTGGCCTCAGAGAGAGCAGGATATTCTCAGAGAGAGAGGGGTGTTCTCAAATATCACTGCCCTGTTTAAAGCTTATTTTTGCTGGCATTCAGTATTTCAGTGAAATTAATTTGTCTTCGGTCTGCCCTTTTGGGTTTTATCTGTTAGCGGGTTTTAAAACATAGGTGGGAAAACCCTCCAAGTTTCTGTTGGAATGCCATCCCATTTTGGTCAGGGCATGGGGAGGGAAGGTGCAGCCACCCTGCCCGCGCTGCTCTCTGAGATTCCTCACACCAAATCCTCACCTCCCTTTCCCCCAGCAGCA
>VWZT01010889.1:281422-333719 GCA_013397055.1 Pachycephala philippinensis | reverse complement strand
CAGGGCTTGACAACCCTTTCTGTAAGAGCATTATTCCTAACATCCAATCTAAACCTCCCCTGGTGCAACTTGAGGCCATTTCCTCTTGTCCTGTCCCTTGTTACCTGGGAGAAGAGCCTGACCCCCACCTGGCTGAGCCCTTCTGTCAGGGAGTTGTAGAGAGCAAGAAGGTCTCCCCTGAGCCTCCTTTTCTCCAGGCTGAGCCCCCCCAGTTCCCTCAGCCACTCATTGCACTCCAGACCCTTCCCAGCTCCATTGCACTTCCCTGGACATGCTCCAACCCCTCAATGTCTGTCTTGTTATGAGGGGCCCAAAACTGACCCCAGGATTTGAGGTGTGGCCTCCCCAGTGCCCAGCACAGAGGGACAATCCCTGCCCTTGTCCTGCTGGCCACACTGTTGCTGATATTGTTCAGCTGAACGATAATTACCTTTGTTAATAAACCAGACACCATAGGACCATTTTGTTAATCTCCCACTACTAGGAGGATAGTTTTGGAAATAGTTTTTAAAATAAAGAGAACTAAACCAGTTAAGGCTTTTTTAACCATTGTTTCTGTTTGTCCGAAGACTCAGCTATTCATCATTAGTATTTGAAGATCATTCTCTAAGTCCTGGGAACCAAAAACGTCTTATAGCACTTACTTTACTTCCCTAGAAGTAGAATTTATATGTAGGATAATTCTTTGCCATTTTTTTCCTGGAAAATTTTGACTTAGACAAATATTTCAGAGCTATCGGCCACTCCTGCCAGAAGTTGCAGAATAATTAAATAATTTTTTTTCCTTGGACATTTTCAGTCTTTCACAACAAAACATTGAAAACTTACAAAAATTCAAATTGGCATGCGTCAGTATTTTATTGAGAAGTTTCTGTCTAAGTTCAGACATAAAACACTTAATTACTTCTGTGGAGGACCTAGGCCAGCCTTGGCACAGGTTGTGCACAAGCAGCTACAATAAAACCGTGAGTAGGGGTTACACTGCAGAGACCAGAAACTTCTTCACTCTTGTAACACTGTACTTTAAAACACAAAATCAAACTTCCACATGTTGAAGCAAAGATAACCTGAAAAAAAAAAAAGAGCTTTTACTTCTGTCCTCCAGTTAAGAGCAGCAGGGGAGAATTTTGCTCATCTTCAGCATCCCTTTAAGTATTAAAATAGAAAAGAAATAAATAAGATACTCTATGAGGGTATCCTGAGAATTTTTTTTTTTTTTTACGATAGTTATTATTAACCAAACAAATCTGTGATTGGGGAAGATATTATCTATGAATTATGAAAGGTTTCCTTTTGTATTCAATTTCTAGATGCCTTGAGATTAAATGGATGTTGTTCGTGAAATAATAATAAAAAAATGCTGACACCGTAAATCAACCAGAACCAATCTTCTACTTTCCCAGTCATTACTGTAAGAAAATTAATTCTCTTCACCCAGGAACAAGCCCTGTATCTCAAAGTAAATTGATTAACTGTGTTTCAGCTTCTGTGTAATTAGGAATAATGGTTCCCATTCTTTTGGGTGAATGGCAGAAGTAGGACCGATGAGTTTGCAATGTCTGTTGGGGAAATATTGTTGAGGCTTTGTTGCCCCATTGGCTTGTACTTCTTTGCCATGTGAAATCTCATAAAGTAAAGCTGCATCTCTTTGTCTGGGATTTTCTGGAAGTGATTGACCTTTTTCAGCCTCCTGTGCACAGGAAGGACATGGAGCTGTTGGAGCGAGCCCAGAGGAGATCACCAAGATGCTCAGAGGGAGGGAGCACCTCTACTATGAGAGAATTGGGATTGCTCAGCCTGGAGAAGAGAAGGCTTTAGGGTAACACAATTGTGGCCTTCCAGTGCCTGAAGAGAGCCTACAAGAAAAATGGAGAGAGAATATTTAAGGAGCCTGGAGTTACAGGACGAGTGGAAGTGGCTTCAAACTGAAAGAGAGTAGGTTTAGATCGGATATTAGAAAGAAATTCGTTACTGTGAGGGTGGTGAAGCCGTGGCACAGGGTGCCCAGAGAAGCTGTGGATGGCCAATCCCTGGAAGTGTTCTAGGCCAGATTGGACAGGGCTTGGAGCAATCTGGACTGGTGGAGGTGTCCCTGCCCATGGCAGGGGGCTGGAGCTGGATGATCTTTAAGGTACTTTGCAACCCAAACCGTTCTATGATTCTGTGATCCTGTGTCATAGAAGAGATTTTCTGTCTTGGTCATCAAGACAGAGTTAGAAGGCATGACCCCAAACAAACAGCACAGAGTTTCTTCCTCCTTCCAGCTCAATGCTACACAACTCTCCTACAAATATGCAGTGGATGGGGAAATTCAAGCATCTGCTGACTTTATCCCTATGTTCACGGGGCAGGAGGAGGAATATGGCACCATGTTGACAATGCACAAATTCTGGCTGATTTAAAATGGAAAATAAGGGCTATGTCCTCTTTGGCAATCTCAGAAATTTATGCTGATTTCTAGCACTTGGATGCCTGAATATGAGGCAGACGCTGAGGGATCACATTTACCTGGATCTTCTTTCCACCTTAATCTCCACCCCAATGTTGACACTTGATACCATGTGGGAAACTGACCAAACAAACTGGGCTGATTCTTCAGGTGAAGTTTCACAACCCCTGTGGCACGTGCTCGCTTCATGCTTTCCATCTAAGTATTTAGGAAAAGAAAACAAATTTTGCCCACCGTAATTATTGTTTTACAAATGCGGGCAGCTTTCCCTCTCTACATCTGTTTTTGAGCAATCCAAAATAGAGGGCTTCCATCATTCTAGAAATGAAAGCGTAGCATCTGAGGAGCACAGAGTAACAAAATCCATGAGAAAACCATGAATTCTAGATAATATTGAGATCGTAAATCTTCACTAAACCACTCTCTTAGCTAGTAAATTCCAGCATGAGCACAGGGAGTTTGGACTGGGTCTTTACATTTTAGTTTCTTTGTAATGTGGTAAAGTACATTTATGGGATTTCTTAAATCCGCAAAGGCTTTCTATGTAGTAGTGGAATTGCTGTATAACTTCAAAGCATATTTCCTATGCTGTTTGCACCATTTCTCAACCCATTTTGTTTTAAGGATCTTTGAACATGTTCTGTTAGAGATTGTATGCCTCTGAGGATGTCTTAAATACAGATCATCACATGGCAAAATACAAATTGAAACTCAAAATACCCTGTGTTTTTAATGTTATCCCCAGTAGTCATCTTTGGACATGGGCTCTTAGAATCCATGAGCAAAAATCTGCAAAAAGGGCTTGAAAACCACAGCTAATTGATTGATTTTTCATTGAAAACAACTTGATATTCACGGTTTTACTCTTGTTTTTACAAGAGATTTTTTAAAAAGTAGTTTTTCTGTGAGTTTTTTAAAGGCTAGTTATTACAGTAGCAACAAAAAAAAAAAAAAACCAAAAAAACCTGAGGGGTGAATTCATTGCTGTGTACAACTTTCTTATAAGAGGCAGGAGAGCAAAAGGTGCTGATCTCTTCGGTGATAGCATGTGAGGGAATGGCTAAAAGATGTGTCAGGGGAAGTTCAGATTTAATTTTAGGATAAAGGTCTTCACTGAGAGCTCGGCCAAGCACTGGAACAAGCTCCATAAGAATGTGGTCATGACTCCCAGCCTGTCAGTGTTTGGGCAACACTCTTAGATACAGCATTTAACTTTCCATTTCTGTGGTGCCAGGAGCTGGACTCATTGATCTTTCTGAGTCCCTTCCAATTCAGGATCTTCTACGAAAAATTGTACGATATCTTCATCCTGTGTGACTGGATGTGCTTCTGTTGTGAAACTACAATTCTATTATGTCCTTTGAAATCTTTGGCGTTTTGTCACTTACCAGTTGGACGGAGCTCTCCTGCAAATCAGCAACCAGCAGGTCTGCACAACAATCCCTTCCCAAAGCCTTCTCTTCACTCATGAAACTGCTGTAGGATGGCAGCTGTAATTATGCCCAATGCAGACGTCCAAATAAGCAAAGCCAGCAGCAGGTCAGAGATGAGAGATAACCGAGAGCAGCTTTTTAGATACATCCGTGCTGTAATTTGTCTCACTTTCCATCTGAAGTCAAATGAGCCCTGTCTCTGACCTGAGCACCTCCATCTGGGGATTTAGATCACAGAGAGATGAAAAGCAGAGAGCTTGGCTTCTAACAGCTTGGACAGAAAATGAGACTGAAATTAGACCTGGGAAAATGAGACTGGAATCAGACCTGGGTTTTATACACAACACACCTCAAAACACAGCAACTGAGGCCAACAATCCAACAATTCTGCCAGGCTGCTGGGAACCAATCACTTCGGAAAAATGCCACTAACATTTGGGATGTGACTCTCACTTATAGTCCAAGCAGTGAAGATATTCAGTAGTGGAATGAAACAAAATTCCTGAGATTTAATGGTTTGAGTTGAAAAAGTTTTCCATGGGGATTTCTTAGGCTGTGGTGAATAAAAGCCCCTTAGGTTTCTCATGGTGTCTAGAAGAGACTGACTGATGTTGTGCAGCGTAATGGAAAGCTGGCTAATCAATACTGGGCTATTTTTCAGTTTAACTATATTAATTGTGCATACTGTGTTCATTTGTGTCTAAAAGAGAAATAAACAGGTGTGAACATCGATTCCTGCTAAATAACAACGTTATGAAAGAACATTATTTAGGCATATCTCAGCTCCTCGCCATTGTTCTAGAGAGGCAGAATTATGTAGAGGCCTCTTCTGCTCATTACCCATGAAAATGAAGACTCACTAACCATGACATCCATCATGTTCTAATGCCATGGCAGTATTTCCTTGTATCCATGATGTCTGAGTGACTGAGACAGGTAGCAGGGTGGAAAATTAGGCCATACCTCAGTGGGCAGCCATTGGTTCTTGGCTGTAGGCACAGAGAAACAGTTCCTGTCTTCCAATCCATGGAAAATGAGCCCAGCACCTTAAAAGTGATGATCTCCGTATCTCCAGAGGGCAGAGTGACAGAGTGGAGAGAGCAACACCTGCTCAGAGACTCTTTCCAGCCCTTTCTTAGTGCTTGTTGAGAAATGTGCAGAAAGTCGTTATTTGCAAACATCTCCCTCCTCTCCCCCTGCCCAAATCCATTTTATCCAAGCCAGAGAGACAAAAGCAGGTGCCACAGCTCATACCTGTGCCTCTAGTTACAGCCAGAGAAAACTCCTGAAAATAAGCTTGTGACCAGTGAGGTTTGGCAGGTGAAATTCCATGTTTCCCATGAGGGATTTGTGCACCTGAACCCCACATCAACCACTGATATGAGATGAGGTTGTGCATCACTATAACCCCTCTGACAGTTGCTCCATCACAAGACATCTCCAGCCTGCTGCCACCTCCCTGAGCACCAGATGGGTCCCAGTCATTATCCCCAGCCTGGCACTGCCTCTCTATCAGTCAAAGGTACACAACAGATCCATTATATCACAGCTTTTTAGGATGTGAACTAATTAGGTGTCTTGAAAATATCATCGAAGCTTCTTCATATTTCCATCTTGCTGCCTTGGGGGTGCAATGTATGTCCAAATCCATTTATGTAAGGAGGATTCGTAATGTCTGAGGAAACAAGCCTGATAATAAATAATAGTAATAACAGTAAATTGCAAGCTGATAACAAAATTTAACGCTAAATAATGTCTAATAAGGTAGATGTTTATCTAATGTGCATTGCCTTTATTATCTTGACTTCTGTTGAGGTGCACTGTTTTCCACTGCTGGGAATTCAGCCCACAGATCATATAAAAGGTGGTAGAAATGCAAGGTAACATCATAACCTGACAATAGCAAAGCAGAGATGCAAGACAGGAAGCACCTTTTGTGAAACAGAACCCTGCTGCCTTCAAAAGCTGTTATGGGGATCCTCGACCAAGTGGTACTGATGCTTAAAGAGGCCAACCCAGAAACAGAGACTAGACAGGAGTAAGGGAATAAAGGTGGATATTTATTTGAAAGGCCTTCAGAGGCACACCCCGGGCAGGCCAAAGGCTGCACCCAAGACGGACCCCGAGTCACGAGTTCTTCACACTTTTATAGCTTTGGTCCATTTGCATCTCAACCCAATTTCACCAATTAAACTTGAGCTAATGATGTAATTTCCCCTCAGCTTGCCCCCCTTCTCAAGATGCTGGGTTACACATTTTGGGCCTAGGCCGGGCTGGGTGTCCTTGGAGAGCAGCCTGGAGAGGCTTTGTTCTGTCTGTCTCAGCATGAGAGAGCAGCAGCTCCCAGGCTGCAGGACACTGCAGAGTTACACACTGGGAATAGAGAATTTGAAAAATATAAAAGCTAAAACGTAAGGCATCAGTACATCAAACCTGCTTCAAACACTTACTCCCTCATACATTTTGTTGCATAAATAAAAATAAAGCAGAATCAGTTAGTGGATCCATTGGCTTCGTGCAAACATCCCGTGGAGAAGAGGAAATGTTGTAGATACCAAACAGGAATAAGAAATGGTCATGGTCTCAACATGCCAGAGACCAAAACAGAGAAGGCAAAGGCATAAAGAGACAGACCAGGACAGGAGGGGGCTGAGGCACAGGGTGGCTGGACTGCCTTGTGTCCAATGGGCAGCCCAGGACGTTGAACTGCAGTTGAGTGTTTTATGCCCTCAGGGATTTTGCAGATTTGTGCCCGAGCCTTGGCCACGGCTGTGGCACTGCAGCAGGGGCCAGAGAAAGCCACAGACTGCACCGGAGGCATCAAACACCTAACAAAATGCTCTGGGAGAAGGTTTGCTGACAGGCTTCTCAGAAACAGGTTTCAGGCTCCCTTCAGGCACTGAGCAACTTTTTCAGAAAGGAAAATCCTGAAATTTTCCCATATATTAGCATAATTCCCTTACATTCTGCCAGCTTTCCCTGCTGTGACATTAACACAAAGAGTCACATCCTGCACTTCTCTCACCTTTGATAAACTTATAATTTATGCACCACCTTGCTGTAGGACCAGACGTTGCTGTAGGACCCCAGGATGTTTCAGGTGGGTTGGGAAAGTTCAATATTTTGCTGTCCCTACCAGCAATTCTAAGTCCTGTTACTCAAAGCCTCTTGTGTCTGACAGTATTCAGACCAACAGAAGAACTAATTAGTCTGAGGTAGCTTGGGAGTCTTTCTGCTGAATTCAGAAGGCTTTGGGATCAATCAGCTGGGCTTTGTGCTGCCAGGAATAAGAGACCCTTGCCCTGGGCTGCTGTGACAGACTATTTCAGCTCCATGTATGAGTCATAGTATTGAATTTCCTCTCTTTTTAATGACATACAGGTTCATTTGACAGCCATTTCTCATTGTTTTTCTGCTAAAAATGCTTTGGCGAGCTCTTTTGAAAAGACAGGTGTCCAAAATACATATTTTAAAACCAAGGTCTATGAAATCCTCATATTAACTTCTGGCTACCACTTGAAAAATTAAGCTCTCATTTCCTGGGGCCTCTCAAACTGTACAGTCATGACCAGCACTCTTCTTCTTCCCTCTCAGAGGGCAGTTTCAAGTCACATTCATTAATTAATTTCCTGGTTGTCCCAGGAGAGAAAGAGGTCATAGATTATTATTATCATCCCTAAATTTAAAATGTGTAAACCTAGGCGTAGCAACATCAAGTGAACTGCTTAGCAAGGTCAAGATAAAAAATTAATGGCTAGGCCACCATCTCTTCAAAGAAAAGAGGTAAAATCAATGATTGCAGGTAAAAATCTGTAATTCAGCACTTCAGACCCTGTGCAGGATGAGATGGGAGCCCACTCAACAAATTGTTTACAAAAGCCTTTCGGCTGTTTATTCCTAGAAGGAGAAAATGAGAAGTCAGTTGTCCCAGGCACTGTATAAAATCAATCTCTAGAGAAACTGTGATCAAAACTGAAAAAGGGAGATCGTGGTAACTTGAAAAGAAAATGGGAGAAGCCAGGAGCAATCCAAGGGATTTTTAACCTTCTCCTGAGCATGAAGGATTGATGAAGCATGCAATCTCTCCTTTTAAAATTAAGATAATAGTAATCTAGAGTAGTAATTAAATTGCTATTTCTTCACTGGTGTCATCTTCAAGAGCAGCACTACCTTGGGAGCGCTGGAGTCAAGGATAAGGGTAATTGTCTAAAAGTGATGTTTACCTTAATCACAACGACTGAGTCTAAATTCTGTGGCCTGTGGATTTGTGTTATGGTATGTCCAGAGAGCCTTTTCTCTTGCTCTCCAGGTCAGCTCATCTCTTATCCAGGTACGGGGGTTTCCAGACCACCTAAAGGAAAGTTTAGGTGAGATGGGACTGGTGGGCCCTGTTTCTAAACACCACAGAATTGGGCTACAGCCAAAACACAAACACAGGAGCTTGGGAGCACCACTAACCCAGTTCTGATGTTGAGTAGGAATCAGTGCATTGCCTTTGATGAGTTGTATTTAAAGCCTGAGGTGCTCTGAGAAACTCAGCCAGCTTCTTGCTAGTCAGCCTTTTCTTCATCCTTTCCTTTTCATTTTGAAAGATGCAGGCAAGTGAGAGGAGTCCTTTTTAAAGGACAGCCATCAATGAGCAAGAAACCAACAGAGCATGAACATGCAGAAAGAGAGACATCAAATACAGTGAGATCAAAGAAAAGAGAAGTGTGGGGCACATCACTTTTATTATGAGTGTTAATCCAGCAAACCCTCCTTTTTCAACACTGTTATTGTCTGCTTGAGATGTGTAGGCTGAGGGCAGGTTACATTTCTGTATGTACCAGCCTTGTCACAAAGTGCATTTTCATGGTTGACTGAGAAAGGGGAAAGAGGTTTTTTTTTCCCCCGTTTTGTTCTCCAGGCACATTTGGAAAATCCAGTGTGAACTGCTTCATAGAGTTGCCTTGAAAAGTTGTTACTGCAGCTCCTTTTAGTTTAATGCCACAGTCTCCATTGCTGAGGTGTCCCATCCCTCATAATCAAGGATTATGTTTCTAAGTCATATGATATGATACAATTTATAAAAAGGAAGCAACTGGCCAGAGATAAGCATAGATAAATCACTGATACACAAATGGAAAACATGAACTCTTACACATTTTGAAAGACAACCTCCATTTCCACTAAAAGAGAAGTTCAAACCAAAAAGTTACTGAAAGTTACTCAAGGATGCACTATAGAGCCATTGAATGGTTTGAGTTGGAAGGGACCTTAAAGATCATCCAGCTCCAACCCCCCACCATGGGCAGGGACATTTTCCACTAGAGCAGGTTTCTCCGAGCCCCATCTACCCTTGGTCTTGAACACTTCTAGGGATAGCGAGCCCACAGTCTCTCTGGATAATCTGTTCCAGGGCTTCACCACCCTCCCAGCAAAGAATTTCTCCCTATAACTAATCTTAATCTACTATCCTTCAGTTTACCGACCTTCTTTGTCCCAGAAATCTATTTAGGATTGCTAATCACCATTTCCCCTTTGACATACAGGCTATGGTGATTAGTTTGAAACTTGACTCTTGGCTTTTGGATAATTAACATTAATTAAATCAATGATACCTCTGGGTGGATTGGGGTTCAGTTCCAAGCTTTGCCACGTATTCTATCATGTCACAAAAAAACCTACTTCTCTCAAGCCCTCTGCTTTAGGACAGGTATATTTTGTGTTGCCTGTTTACCGAGGCAGTGTTTATTTCCTTTTTTGCCTTTCAAAAATAACTTTTTTTGTTGGAAATCCTGTGTCTCATCTTGGGCAATAAGCAGGTACATTAACACTAACCAATTAAAAGATTAGCAAATATCCTTAAAACACTATAACCAGAGGAATAACATTTTCCTCTCCAGCCTCCCATTTCCAACCACCACCTTAAAAACCTTCTTGGCGTCTTTTCCTTTTGTCATTTCCATTTTTACGGAAAATTCTGAGGGGGAGAGAAAATTCAGTTTTTGTAGGCTGAAATAAATTAGCTTAGAAAGTGTTTGCTTCAGGTTTCTTAACGTTCATTCCCACAATGTAAAGATTTATGGTTTGAATAAAATGAAATAAAATTTTAAAAAAAGAAAAAAAAAGAAAAGAAAAACCCTGAAGTTGCACTTTTATGGATTTGCATACTGTTTTTTTCGGAGGAAGATTCACACCAGGCAACAAAAACTGAATAAATTAGGTAGAGACAGAGGAACGCCTTAAAAGAAATGATTTGCAACAGATCTACTGTAAAACATTACCCACAGCAAATGTTGGATCAGCATTATATATAGAGCTGCCACTTCAGAATTTTATGGGCTTCTTGGGAGGTTGCTTGTGAAGAGAAGTGTGGTCTCTCCAGCACAGGGCTGTGAACCAGGTCTGGACTCTATTTTCAGCAAAGTCAATGCCCTTACAATGTCAGCTAAATAAATTGCTCCATTTCTCTGTTTGCCCTTGCAAAACTAAAGGTGAGCTGTTCATACGCGTGAACTTGGAATCTTATTTAGGAATATGCTACAAGATCTTCAGGTGCTACAAAAATGGAAAATGCAGTTTGTATTATGGATTTTGGATTACTTCTGGGACAGAGAAAGTTGGAAATAATTTAGGACGGTGTGTGCTACATGGCAAGATTAGTCCAGTTTCACTGGGCACAAAATTATACATTTTTTGTGGTGGAACAGTCTATCAGAGTGTATAAAAGTCCGTGGTTTGGTTTATAAGAAGATTATATGGATAACATTGGTTGGATATTTCTTGGGTTGATCTTTCTCTCTTAAGCTCTATGGAAACCAGCAGCAAGAAACTTACTCCAGATTGATATTTTTATTCCCTTTTCCATTTGTTTTTATTTCCAATGAGAGCTTTAAGAAAAAAAGAAAATCTGAGGTCATTTTAGCCATTGACTGCCCATAATTTCTCATCCACCTAGACTGGAATGATGAAGGAACCTGCTACACACCTATACTGAAGCTCTAAGGGAGTTCTCTCAGGAAATTGAAGTAAATTGGACATTGGTTTTATGAGATTGGTTTTATTTTTGTAACAGTCATCTCTGAGAGGTCTCTAGCAACACTAAAAGAGATTGGAGTCCCTTTTCACCTTGGGAGCACATTATTATTTGGAACCTTTCATCACTTAGGTATATGAGTTAGGTGAGAGATTTCCCTTAGCTTAAAAAAATTTGAGCCTAGCTCAGAAATCTGCTTCTGCCTCTGGCCAGGAACCATTATTAGATTGTTTTCTTAATTACAGGATTTTTAAATAGGTAATTTTATTTTACAAATGTGAGGCTGTTTTGCTCCTTAATTAACCTTTAACTTTATTGTCCATAGCTCTTAATCAAAGATTAAGATTGTCCATGCCAATGCTTGACTGCTTTGTGCATTTAATAGCTTATACATTGTATGTGTTATGTTTTCCTGACTCTGGTGAGTCAGGGGTGTAAGGTAGACCCCTAAACACCTTCTGCTGTTACACAGATCAGCAAGACATTCTCTCAGAAGGGTTTATTGGCTTTATCTCATCACCCTGTAAACACTGACACTGGAGGGCACTAGAAAATTCCCTCCTTGCTGTCAAACAGTTGGAGGTCAAACACAAGCCCAGCACTTCTGGCATTTTCATCATCAAAATTACCTCAGTGTTTTTTAACTAAAATGTTTAAATACAAATTAGATAGGCAAGACTTCAGAGGGCTCCCCTCCAATGCTATGAAGTCAGGAGAGGCTTCTGTAGGAGGGGGCATTTGGAAATTTCCTTCATGTCAGCTGCATAGCTGAGTGCTGTCACCATGATACACAAGTCTCTTGTAGCTCCATATGTCCAAGTGTTAAAGCATGCCCGTGCCCTTATGTTTTTATGTAGGTCAAGTCTTTGCCTTGCCATCATTGGCAATAGCTCTTTAAACCAAAGAGAAATGGCCTCTTTGTGATCAGTGTTATTACAATGAATTTCAGGAGAAATTATAATAATGGAGCACTTAAAAGTAAAGAGCTAGCACTTGAGCTAGCTAGCTATTAATTATAAATGCCAATCTCTATCAGGAATTCCTTTTTATGTGAAAGCGGTCTGTTCTGAGTACTTATTTTAGTGTTAATTAGAGAGAAGTGAAGATGGAGTGTTATCCAACGATGAGCATTCATTACAAGGTCTGCTGGCCCCTTGTGCTTTTCCCTGGGGTGCCCTGGTGGTGCTCCTGGTATCAGCAGATGCATTTAAGACATTGATGTTTTGTTCTAAGTAACAGTAAAGATCTGTAAGGATGAGATCTGCAGAAGGTTCTTGTTCCAGTAAGGGTTCATTTGCAGCACAGAAAAGGTTTACTTCTGAAATAACCATGCAATGGAGGTCACAGAGGTAGTAGAGGGTCTGGAACATACCCCTTATGAGGAGAGACTGTGGGAGCTGGGTCTGATTAGTCTAAAGAAAAGAGTGAGAGGGGATCTTATCAATCCGTATAAATATCTCCAAGGTGGGTGCCAAAACTCTTTCCAGTGGTCCCCAACAACAGGATAAGGAGCAATAAACTAAGCTAAAACACAACAAGTTCCACTCACCTTGAGTAATGACTTCTTTCTATGGAGGGTGGCAGAGCCCTGGAACTTCTGCCCAGGGAGGGTGTGGAGTCTCCCTCTGTGGAGACACTCCAAACCCACCCAGACATGTTCCTGTGTAAACTGCTCCATGTGACCCTGGTTTAACAGGAAGATTGGACTGGAGCAGCTCCAGAGGTCCTTTCCAATCCTAACTGTTCTGTGATTCTGTGATAACAAGGTCCATATTTTCAGTAAATATAGAAAAAAATTAAAATTTGTTGAAAATCCTGAGAAGGAAGAAAACTGAAGACACTGACCAAAGTTTTAATATATTTTGACAGTGTATCCATGAGCCAGGAAGGAGAGAGATAATTTGAACATATTTAAAATGAACCCTCCTTGAACTGTCTCTGTTGTCAGAGGAGCTGACAGTGGCATTGAAGGTCACAGATGCCAACAGCCAGTCAGGTGCTGGTCCATGTCCATGGAGTCCCTGACCACTCTTTCTCCATACACTCATCAAGAGAGCCCAGCCAGCAGAGACTGTGGGTCTCAAGACACAGCAGAAACCCACAGTTCTTTCCAGGTCGCTCCTGGGAAAGTTGTTTTTTTGTCCTGCAGGAAATGAGATTTCCAAAGATCCCCTTCAACCCCAATAATTTCTGTCATTCTGTGAGTCAGTGAAGGTTGAGGTTTTACAAAGCTTGTTTTACTGATGTCTTTACAACCTGGTTTAGGATTGCATTGTTTTCATCAGCTCTCGTACTCATTCCAAAGGTAAGTTAGATGGATTCATATGGAATAAGAAGGATGAATTTTAAAACCAATTTTGTCTTATGTATAGGAATACAACAGTCAGTAACCTTTATTTGGGGGCAAATAGACACTCATAAAAATCATGAGACCCATCAGAGTGAATCAAAGTGATCACTCATTTGCTACAGAGACCTTTATGGAACCTTGGCCAGTTTCATATCGGTCACTTGAAGGTGTAAAAAACATCTAAAAATGCCCTAATTATGATAACCTACAAGAGAGGCTTTTTCAGTTCCTATGACATGTAAATCCAAATGTTCCCAAAAATTTCTTTCTCTTCTTTATGTATGTAATCAAATACTCTCATTAACTACAGGAAAGTGAGCTTTTACTCTGAAAGTGTTGCCTACATCCAGAGTCCTGAAGACTGGAATATGACCTTTCTTAATTCCTGAATTTTCCGAAGTATGCCTTTAATTGTTACCTGCATGAGAATGAGCCTCCTTTCTTTGCCGACTGCTGCCCTTATGCCTCCTTTCCTGCCATTAGCGAACTAAAAGTTTGGAGAATGTAATTGTAAAAATCATGCTTTAATGTAAAAGGCTCTAGAGACAAATGTCAGATTTTATTTCCGCTAAAGCCAATAATGGCACTTGATAGAACCATTTATAATTTCTTAAGAGGGAGAAATAATTCTGAGTGACTGATTTATTCATATAAGGCCATTTACTCTTTCTCTGTATGTAGTGGATCAAACTGAGTTATGTTCCCTAATTGGCTATTGATACGTGTGGGGCAATTCTAACCGTGCCCACCCACATCCTCTTTTATATCCAGGGATCATCAGAACAGGCCTGAGACCTTGGATAAACCAGCTGGAGACCTGCTGCTATCTACTCTCATCCCCCAGCCTCTTAAAATAAAGTCATTCCATACAAAGGAGCTAAAAAACATATAGAAGAGTTGAAGGCAGTATTCCCTCTTAATCCTACTGGGATATGTTCTGCTTTGGAGGATTGAGGGTTTTCAAAACCCGCTGGGTGCTGACCTCTTGATTGCTGGTTTACCCTCACTAATGAAACCACTGCCTTGAGTGTCCTGACTGTGGGAAGACCTTTGCCAGGCAAAATAACCCCTGGCTCTAGGTCTGAAAGGAGTGAAGAGGTACACTTTGACATCTTCCCTTTATAAATAGGCACAAAGCATGGCAGGGAGGCTTTAAAAATAACATTCCTCTAAGAGAAAGGAAGATGAATGCTCAAAATGAAATTTTAACCCCACTGAAGTGAATGGAAGTTTTCTGACTGATTTCAGCTGGGCCAAAGCTTCATCCAAAGCACTGATCCATTTAATGGGCTTACAATAGCTACACAAAGGGGGAGAGGGCCTTTGAAATTGTTTTCAGTGCTCCGAGGAGGCTGGGAAATCACTGGGTCTGGAAATCAGGGAAAATGCCACAATAGCGTCAATTATTTCAGTATCTGCGGAATTATTAAGGGAAGTGCCCAAAATACATTCACTAATTCCTGCTTTAGTTTGCCACCCTAAACAGCAACAAACACTTTGTGTAGGCTTGTATATATGTCTACATCATGATAATTTTGTGCTGTTCTTGTTTTTCTGGGTGCCCTCAGTGTTTTTCTGCTGCGTTCTACCAAGAAATCAATAGATAAAGATAATAGAGATTTTTCTTTGCCCCAAACTGGTTATAAAACATGTCACCATGGGCAAAAATTGTAAATATTGTGTATTTCTTGGAACAATGCACCCCATGGTAAGCAGAATCTTTGCCTCCTGAAAAGGATGATCAGAGTAAATATGAAAGCTAACTGTTTTGTTAATGCAAGGCAGATATTCTACCAATAGTTATCGATTTAGCTTAAATGGGTGTATGCTGATTTATACCAGCTGGGGATATTACTCTTGTAATACATCCGTGTTTTTATAAATGTTATATAGTTTTTATTCATTCCTTTACTGTTTTACTTCATGTACAGAACCGACACAAATGTAATACACAATTATTCTCACCTGAGAAGGTATTCCCACACATCCCTGTACTTCACACACGTTTGTACCTTCAAATGACTCTTTTCCCTGTGTTTTATGGGAAGATATTGCCCTTCTCTGACTTCCTGTGTAGCCCACTGGTTCTACCTTATTAAACTCAGTGATCCTCAGACAGGGTTTGCACCAGGACAATATTTAACTCTAATGGAAATTCAGCAACAAATTCCCAGAAGCGTCTTTGAAAATTTATCCTTTGGCATTATAATTACTTTCTGCTCTTCATTCTATCCTGAGCTCTTTTGTTTAAAGTGGTTCCTGGAGTCCACGAGTAGTCAATCTCTGTGTGTGCTCCTAGCAAATGCACACAGATCCTCACTTGCACTTTGATTTGCCAGATATTTTTTCTAGCTTTCCTCCAAAATGTTTTAAATCTGGAAAGGAAAAATAATTTTCCTAATTCTTGATTTTTTGAAATGTGATTTTTTTTTTTAATAAGACAGGAATCTAATGAGGAAAAAAAAAAAAAAAGGAAAATGAATTGGTGTGAAAGATTTCAATTAAAAATTAAAGTTTTGTTAATTAAAGTAATTTATCCCTGTGTGCTCAAATCTATATTACTATACTTATCTTCTCTGCCAAACCCTCCTGATTTAATAACATACTGTGCACACTACAACTCACATGTGCTCTACATTTCAGATGAAGGGATTATGGATCTTATTAATGGTGCAGACAAGGCTGGGTACTTGTACATTTTACATGCCTGGCTTCCACTTGCAAGACTGTAATTAATTTTAGCAGCTAATTACATACCCTCTATCCATGGCAGTGGAAGATTACAGATATAATTTGTACAATATCATTGAATCTTTTGTAAGTAAATTTCAGCCTGATCATCAGCATGATTTGGAACAGGTTTGCTGTCTGTGGTTTAGCCACAGAAGTTCTACCTGAAATCCAGTTACATTCCCAAAATGTAGAATGGGAACAAAAATTATGTTGTTATTTCTTCTGTTGCTCTATGCTAACTACAGGGATATGAACTTGTGGAAATAGTAGAAGTGGGGAAACGATATACCAGGTGCATTCTCTCTGGAATACTTAATATCAAATGAATCCCTGGAAACAGAATCACTGAATGGTTTGAATCACTGAATTGGAAAGGACATTAAACATCATCTCATTCCAACCCCCCTGCCATGGGCAGGGACACCTTCCACTAGTTCCACTCATTGCCTGGATGTGATTTGGCCAATTCACTTGATCTATTTTGTGCCTTGATTCAGTTTTACGGATAATGATTTACGTTTCCGTGGTGCAGAGAGTTGTTTGGATGTTTGTGGGGTTTTTTGGCAGGGGTAAGAAGTCAGATGGTACAACCTCCACTGTGAGGAAACACTGAGAGTGTTGGGGTTGTCCAGCCTGGAAAAGAGAAGGCTCCAGGGAGACCTGAGAGTCCCTTCCAGTGCCTAAAGGGGCTCCAAGAAAGATTGGGAGGGATTCTTTATCAGGGAGCGTAGTATAGGATAAAAGGTTGCTGTTTTAAACTGAATGAGGGTAGATTAAATTAAGACACCAGGAAGAAATTCTTCCCTGTGAAGGTGGTGAGACACTGCAAGAGGTTGCTCAGAGAAGCTGTGGCTGCCCCATCCCTGGAAGTGTTGAGGGCCAGGAAAAGATCAGGACCCACACTTCCTTTCCAGTTACCCAGAAAATCAGCCAAGGCTGAATCTGGGTTTTTTTGAGCTGCACTTAGGAACTGCTTGCAAATATGTGCATACTGCAAATGTGGAGGGTAGAAATAAGACAGTGCAGAATGGCACATAATGAAATTAATCCTGTTAAAAATGTAAGGTGGTTATCAGAAAGGATGCATATGTAACACGCCAAAGTCTGTAAATGTTCCTTTTACACAAGATGGTAGAAGTTCTATGATTTACATTGAGAAGCAAAGCACTAAAAATCAGATTTTTTAATGACTTATTAAACGTTGCTTTTCAAGACTATTTACTCTGAGTAACTGGAAACTGGCTGCAACTCAAACTGAGTTCTGTGGCTCAGAGAAATCTCTACTGAATAAAAAAAAGGAGATGAAATGAGAAATAATAGGCCTATAAACATTGAAACATTTGAGATACTTCTGATAATTTCCCCAGATAAAAAAATCTAATATGTAAGGGATTAGGAGGTTCAAAAGAGGGAATTAGTTTGTAAGTAATTTCTGGAGAACGGGGAAGTGTTAAAAAATACTAAAGATTTCCATGTACTACACAGCTGCTAAACTCTGCACAGTCAAGCATTTCTGAAATGAACTCAGCAGAAACTTTTCTGAGTTCCTGGTAAGAACATAAACACCAGCAAATAAATAAGAACAGTACTCTGAAATTCATGAATAGGCTATAACTTGTTTTTGTGAAATACAAGGTCAAGTCAAGATTGGAAAAGGACATTTTATTGGTTCTGGAAATGAACAGAATTGAAAAGAACTTAGACCATGCGTGTTGCTTGAAGAAAGAAAAAAACATTAGCCCCACTCCATAAGTATCTTTCCAAATGAAATTTGAGAGCAAGCAATGAAAAAAGGCAGAAGCTTTCACAGTTAGAACAAATAGTTTTCAAGTCTTTTGGGTCTCATGAATTTCATGATAGGGTACTTAGGCTGAAAACTGAGGTAACTGCAGATTTCTTCACGGACATTTCCGAGAACTTATGAAATGCAAATGAATTCCTTGACAACTGGCAGAATAAAATCTGAATATTTGTCTTTAAAACTCAGAGAGAAGAGAAAACCCAAGAAACTCTAGACCAGGCAGCTTAACTTCAGTTCCTGGCACAACACAGTAACAAAGAATCAAACTATCTGTAAGCACTTAGAAGATAACAAAAGGATGAGTTAAAACAAAAATAGATTTGTCAATACAACGTTGTGCCAAGCCCTCTAAAATCATCCTGTGAGAGTGTAAAAGCCTCACAGATACAGAAAAGCAATAGACATCCTCTGTATTAGATTTAGAGAGTGTTTGACACTATTTCTTCTGCTACTTTTATCGTGAACAGGATCTAAACAGAACCACTGTGATATAGATGCATAACTGGTAGAAATACCGTGTTTGTAGTGTGGTTATCAGGAGGCCACAGTGACAGGAATCTCCTACTGAACTGCCAGGAACTTATCAGTCTTCAGAGCGCAGTGAGTCAGAACAGAAAGTAAAAGATATTCTTATCTGATTTGTAGATGTCACTGCGATGGGTGGGGCCACCAGGAGGACGTGGTGGAAGACAAGATTAGCACGAACTCAACAAAATTATCTTGACAAATTGGAGTGAAGAAAGTATTACACCGCAATTCAGTAAGGGCAAATGCATATTTGAACCTAAAGGGCTGAATGATCTTTTTTTGTAAATACAGATGAGAAATGTAGGCTAGAGAGTCGCTCTGCAGGAGAAGATTTAGATTATTACTGGTTCACAAGAGGTTTAGAGCCACACAGTTAAACCAAAAGACCCCATCCAGAGTTCTGCATCCAGCTCTGGGGTCCCCAGCACAGGAAGGAGATCAAGCTGTGGGAGCAAGTGCAGAGGAAGCCCCCAGGATGATCAGAGGAATGGAGCATCTCTAATACAAGGATAGGCCGAGAAAACTGGGATTTTTCATCCTAGAAAAGAGAAGGTTTTGGGGTAACATAATTGCAGCCTTCCAGTACCTGAATGGAGATGACAATAAATCTGGAGAGGGACTTTTCACAAGTGTATGGAGTGACAGGACAAGAGGGAATAGCTTTAAACTGAAAGAGAGTAGATTTACATTAGATATTAGGAAGAAAATCTTCCCTGTGAGGGTGTTGAGGCCCTGGCACAGGGTGCCCGGGGAAGCTGAGGCTGTCCCATCCCTGGAAGTGTTCCAGGCCAGGTTGGATGTGGCTTGGAGCAACCTGGTCTCATGGAAGGTGTCCCTGACCATGGCAGAGGGGTGGAATGAGATGGTCTTGAAGGTCCTTTCCAACCCAAACCATTCTGTGATTCTGTGATTCCATGAAAGGAAGAGCTATGGAGAAATATTTCAAGGAGCATGATACTGTTAGATACTGTTAGACACTTGAAATAATACTTCAGACCACAACTGGCAGGAAAAACTCACTTTCTTGTCTGCTCTTAAGCCGTTTAGATGCCATGTATAGAAATTTTCATGTTCCCTTAGTTTCTGTTTCTATTCTATTCAAAAGACAGCTGAAAAAACCGGTTCAAATTCCATGGCTCAAATTCTATGACAGGGGAGATTTCTCCAATAAGGGACAAGGGACATTATCAAATTCTATAAGGGAGATTTGGATTAGACATTAGAGTTCCAGCTCAGTGAATTGTATGGCATTTATCACCACTCACACAATCTGACACTTCCTATGGTGTTTTGACTGGCCTCACCCCCTTTCCAGAAGGGTGTGAGTCTTCTCTGGCTTCTCTGTCATATCTGTCAGCCAAAGTGGACATTTGGACACCTCAGGATACCTTAAATGGTGAGAAATGCCTGTATTCCAGTAACTGAGTTGACATCCCCTGACAGTTAAATTTTAGCAAGCCCTAAGGAGAAAAAAGAAAGTCTCCTGTGGAAGGTGAAGGTGTCTGGAAGATTTCACGGAGCTGACACATGGATTTCATGGCTGGGCATTCCTAGAGAAGTGGTCAGGCAGACATTTGGTCATATCTTTTTCTGAGAGAGTTTTTGCTGCCTTGTGGCTGAAAGAAGGGCTCGTTGACAGTGTTTCTTCCAGCCTTGCACTCGGTGTTGTTATGGGCAGTGCTAAAGATTTATGTTGCTCCCTTTCTTTGGGAGTGAGCTACAGAACGTCACATTGTTCACTTACCAGCTGAAATGCAGCGTAAGCTGACTGAGTGCAAAGTCTGTGCCATGCCATTCATGCTTGTTCTTTTTTGTTTTCCCCTCAGTAGTGTCTCATTGTGCGAGTCGCTGTTTGGCTTGTCTGAGGTGGTGTGAATTGTACTTTAAAAAAAGGCAATGAATAGTTACGTGCACCTTGTCATCTGCACTCTTCCCTGAATATCTGCCTGTTACTTGCCAGCTCTGTGGCTCCTGTTCTGTCTCTCTCCACGCCTGTACACAACTCTCTCATCTTCTTGCTCCGCTTAGCTCAATCTACTTTTCACTTCTTACAATCATCATCCTTTGTTTTTCACATTTATCAAAATAACTTATAAAATCATCACCATTGGGGCATCCCCCCTTTCACAAAAATAAATTCTCAATGCCCAAGGTTAAGTGAGGCACACCTGGAGACTCTGACCTGTTGAAATGAGTCCAGAAGAGGCCACCAAGTTGATGACAGGGCTGGAGAACCTCTCCCATGGAGACAGGCTGGGAGAGTTGGGGCTGTTAAGCCTGGAGAAGAGACAGCTCCAGGGAGAACTTAGAGCCCTTTCCAGTGCCTAGAGGGGGCCTAGAGGAAGAAAGGAGAGGGACTTTGGGCAAGGGCATGGAATGACAGGACAAAGGGGGATGGCCTTAAGCTGAAGGAAGGTAGAGTTAGATTGGATATTAGGAACAAATTCTCCCCTGTGAGGGTGGTGAGGCCCTGGCACAGGTTGCCCAGAGAGGTTGTGTATTCCCAATATCTGGAAGTGTCCAAGGCCAGGTTGGATGGGGCTTGGAGAAACCTGGTCTCATGGAAGGTATCCCTGCCCATGGCAGGGGGTTGGAACTGGATGATCTTTAAAGTCTCTTCCAACCCAAACAATTTTACGGTTCTAAGACATGCAGACCTGCTCTGTTTCCCTGTTAGAGGTAACTTTTCCACCCCTTTGCTGTTTTATACACTCCTTTGACACACAGAATATGAGGAATGCTATGAACATCCAAACTCTTCTCTCTTTTGTTACAGTCTCATCTTTTATGACATGATCTACAACCGACTCCAGTTATATGTAAACACATCATTACTCCAATAAACAAGAAACCTTTGGTTTGTACAATAGTTGCAACTTAGAGATGCCTAATGAGGAGGTTTCTTTGCTGTGATTGAAGAATTTTTGAGATTTCTGTGTTCAAAAAGATTTTAAAACAACTTTTCATTAGAGGTTTAATTACAAAGCAGGTTGACTATATGCACAAAGCTTTTCTCTCTTCTCTTCTCTTCTCTTCTCTTCTCTTCTCTTCTCTTCTCTTCTCTTCTCTTCTCTTCTCTTCTCTTCTCTTCTCTTCTCTTCTCTTCTCTTCTCTTCTCTTCTCTTCTCTTCTCTTCTCTTCTCTTCTCTTCTCTTCTCTTCTCTTCTCTTCTCTTCTCTTCTCTTCTCTTCTCTTCTCTTCTCTTCTCTTCTCTTCTCTTCTCTTCTCTTCTCTTCTCTTCTCTTCTCTTCTCTTCTCTTCTCTTCTCTTCTCTTCTCTTCTCTTCTCTTCTCTTCTCTTCTCTTCTCTTCTCTTCTCTTCTCTTCTCTTCTCTTCTCTTCTCTTCTCTTCTCTTCTCTTCTCTTCTCTTCTCTTCTCTTCTCTTCTCTTCTCTTCTCTTCTCTTCTCTTCTCTTCTCTTCTCTTCTCTTCNTCTCCTCTCCTCTCCTCTCCTCTCCTTTTCCACATTTAGTAACCCTGAAATATTTTGCCAATGCACAGAGTTCTTCCCATTTAATTTTTAAAGCAAATTTGAGACAAAAGGTTAGAGAGTCATAGAATATCCTGGGTTGGAGGGGACCCACAAGGATCATCAAGTCCAAGTCCTGGCTCTGAGCAGGACAATATTACTAAATCATAGTATTTTTCTGACATGCTGAAAGTTTTGAAATTATTCATTTTATTAATCAAATATTATACCGTAAAAGAGTGATTTGGTTGGAAAACCCCATTTCATATCCCAAAGCAAAAGAATCAATAACTTGTATTTACTGGAAATTTTAAAAAGAGTTAATTTCAAACTTGAAATTGTTTTCTCTCCAATTTTGAAATTTATTAGGCTGCTTGGGGCTTTGTCCAACCTGATCTAGTGGCAGGTGCATCTGCCCATGGCAGGGGGTTGAAACTGAATATTCTTTAAAGTCTCTTCCGACCCAAACCATTCTATGATTCTATGACATGATGAATATCAGCCTATATATATTAAAATAACTCCTGATAGGACCACTAAGGCCAGGAGTTTAATCGACAAATACCAGGCTCCTCTTGAGAGCTGTGGATAGGCTGGTGAAGGTTTTCATGCTGTAAAATCCTTGATATTTCTGCATCCAAGCAACATTCATCACATTCCTCTGTGTCATATGAGATGGTTCATAACTTAATCATATTTGCTCATTTAGGTAAGAGTTCAGGACAGGTCTGTGAGCAAAATTTGCCTTAATAGGTGAGCAGTGACAAACAGGTATAGTAGTTAAATTTGGAAGGCAAAGGTCCTAAGATTTATAGATGAGTCATTGTTGGCTTTTTCTGCTGACATTTTCCCCTTGACTCTACCGCAGGTGATGTATCAGAAATTACATATATGAAACCTTGGTTAAATATTCAAGTAATTGTGGCAGACAAGGTCAGTGTTGCTGGAAGCAGGTTACAATAAAGTCCCTAAACTCCTGATTTCATAGGTCAAAACATCAGTTTTTTAAAAAGCTGGGGCTGCTTTTCTATCTGATGGGCTAAAAACTGCTTTTGGTTCATTAGCCAAGCACCACGCAAGATTTAAAAGTTTATTTCTCAACAATCTGTCATTTCTTAATCCTCTGAAAGTAAAAAAATGTTAAAAGAATTATGTGGATTAAGAGTGTGGGGGGTACATCTCTCCAGCTGAGGTGCTGTTGTATAATTCCCCCATTGCACCATCATATTTCACCAGTAAGTGAGAACAGAATTTCAGCTCACAAAAGTCATGTCTGGTGTCTTTGTTTCCCTTGTGTTAAATGCATTGCTCATGAAAAATCCATGCATGTTGAAGTCAAGGAGTTTCTGTTGTTTTCTCAGGACACACAGAGGTGGCAGCAGCATCAGTGTCACCCCTCGTTCCCCACAGTGGCCTCCAGTCTGCCCCATCTGTCAGCCCAACTCCTCCACACTAAGCAGAGAAGTCATGACCATGGTGATAAGAAGAACCCTACCAGGAAACAAGCCAAGATCCACACCACACAAGGAGTAATAATTACACAAAATAAGAGGGGATCAAACCAGAACCTTTAAAGATCCAATTCATTTGGCACTGACCTCCTCTGTCCTCTTACTGTGGCAATCCAGATCATTTGGAAGTGGATCAGGTCCCACTGAAGCTGTAAGTCTCACATGTGCCTGAAAGAACTGGCAAAAAAAGGAGAAACCCACAAAATATTAATCAACTGTCAGTCAAACTCAGCATCTCCTACACCTCCCTCAGTTCTCAGCTCAAGAAGCTTTACTGCTGGAATCATAAAATTAATTATTACTAAGGATTTCCAGTGTAATACTCCAATCTTAATGTTTGAACAAAAAGCCTTTAGTGTTTTGAATGCACATTTAAACAAGCAAAGCATAAATTTTTCAAGTAATACCCACAGCAGATGACAAATGTGTCTTGTTGTTGTAATAACTTCAGATCTCTAAATTAAGGATTGGGGTTTGAAGGAATAATAATAATACTTCACATACAGAGAGGCTTTACATCTACAAGGAAATAAAGTTGTCTTTCATGGCCCAAGCACACACACGCAGGTGTAATTGCAAATACTGAGTTTGAATCAGTGGTCATTCAAGTAAATTGAGGTTATTGGTGCTTCTGCAATACTGATAATTTGGAATCCCCAGCCAGAAAACTGTGTTTGGAGATGCATGAATGACTGAGTGCAAGCAACAATCTGCAAGCAAGCTGGAAAAGGGAAGGGATGGAAGCAAACTGTCCTGTAACACACACTGAGCAGTGGTATCAAAGTGTTTGATGATAATCTGAAATCACAGAGGTAATTTCATGTCTAATCTATTGATAGGACTTGGAGAAATTAGTATGAATTTTTAAGCCAGAAAATAGAAGAGGTGTGGCCCAAACCCATCCTTGCTTGTTTTCAGGCTGGAATGTCTGACAGAGGAAATTTCACTGAAGTCCTGCCTGATGGCCTCTTTCCTGTGCAATGTCACAATAAGCTGTGTTTTGGGACTTTGTCAGTGCTTGATGTCTTACTCAGCAATTCCAAACAAGGTGAACTTCATCTTTGATTAAAGGAATTCACTTTCCCACACTGCCATGCTTCTTTACCATATAATTTACTTGGGACTTTTTCCATGGCAATAAACCCACCTGGAGACAGTGAAAACTGACCTGAATATGTTCCTGTATCACCTGCTCTAGGTGAACTTCCCTTGGCAGGAGGGTTGGACTGGATGAACTCCAGAGGTCCCTTCCAGCCCTAATTATTCTGCTATTTTGCAATTGCCCATTGGTTTGATATTTCAAGCGCAATCTTCAGCTGTTGATCAAAAAAACCACCTTTCTCCTTTAATATCTTACTTTATTTGAGAAAAATCTGACATTAAATGTCAAGCAGATACTGTAGGATATTCTTCTTTAATACCACTTATATTTAACTTTTCATCATCCATAATCTCACTTACCTTCCCTGTTTTTCTGCAGTATCAAGCCAGCACTGATGAAGAGATATTGATTCTCATCTAAATTTGAAAAAAGAACTGTGGAAAGTTTAGTGAATGAGCATGATTCAAGGTCTTCAATATATGAAAGGTATGTAAAACTGTTGGTTTTTTTCCATTGATTTACCAAAGTGATACTTGGACATATTTGAAAGGGACGTTTTTGTGATGGGGTGGATTTTTTCCAGGAACACTTTCACACTAGTCCATGATATGACAAGCTAAGCAGGGATAAAGTCATAAAACAGTTTTGATGCATTTTCAGAGATACATTTATGCTGGAGGTCTGGCTTTCATAGACTGGAGGTAACACTATTTGAATGCAGACGATTCAAAAACAGCCAAACAGATCCTACAGTCTTTTGCCGTGTGAGAAAAGGAGGCATTGTGGCTCAAGAAATCATGTGAAAATCCTCTGCAAAAGCACAACTGACTGCTTTTAACTTCATAAAAAAATTTTGCCCTTTTAGCTCCATATAGCTGTAGTAGGGTTTGAGGTGAGGAAAGACACAGAAGTCTTGAAACAGCCCTGGTTTGACAGTCACAGTCCATGAAATGTTCACAAAACGTGTCAGTGGCACCTGGGGACATTGTTTAGTGCTGAACATGGCGGGTTGGCTGCATTGACGGTTGGACTTGATAATCTCACAGGTCTTTTGCAACCTTTAGGGTTCTATGATTCTCTGAATACGAAAGAAATAAAAGCCGAACTGCCATGGTTCACGTGTTGAACAGCCTTTATTTTCTGTAATAAAAGGTAGTAATTTTTCTCAGGTTTCTTTAGTTGCCCCAAATTTGAGCCAAACCTGCACACAGCAGTAGAGTCGGGTTGGAATCCTCAGACAAGAGACTTATAACACTGATGAATTCCCCTCACCTAACTCCAGATATCTACAGCAGGGAGTCTGCTTCAGAGATTGTTCTTCAGGCTCTTAAAATAGTCAGTGAAAAGCTGGTCAACAGAATTTATATTGAACTGAATGCAGGTGCCTATCTAAGGAGATGAATCACATCCTGAAGTCATTGACTACACAAACGAGCTCTCTATTACCTTTGACAGGAACCCAGAGTGATTTCCTCAGATGTGCACTGTAGATACCAACTCCTGAAAATCCTAATTTAGTATATTTTACAGTCACTCTGATTTCTCATTAGAGCTCTTTCTTCCAGTGTAAGCTGTTACAAAACCCATCCAGGCTTCAGATAGGAGCTCGCAGCTCCCCCGTGCACAGGATATGAATGAGTAATTATTATTTCATAGACAGAGGAAATTTGGTGTGTAAAATATATGTTGGAAAAGTCAATGCAGTTGCATCCATTTATGCCTGCACCAAGTAAAATAACTCCATGTCCAACATTATTATTCAGCAACAGCATCCTGTGGCCAGTGCAGACATCAAGTTTACCTTGTAAAGCAG
This sequence comes from Pachycephala philippinensis, assembly GCA_013397055.1. Classification (NCBI taxonomy): domain Eukaryota; kingdom Metazoa; phylum Chordata; class Aves; order Passeriformes; genus Pachycephala; species Pachycephala philippinensis. The sequence goes on along the minus strand of VWZT01010889.1, from coordinate 307,513 downwards.
CTGTGTTAAAAAAGACCTTTTTCTGACCAGTCATTAAGTCAGTACTAACTCCCCTTCAGTCAATAGGGGCACGACAGTGTAAAATTTATAGGGAGATGGAATTTAAAAGAATAAACTTTTTTCTTGTTTTGTAAACTCAAGGTCCTTTTTTTCTTGTGAAAAAGGAGTATAAACAGACTGATAAGGGAGTGAATAAAAGGGATTTCATTTTATGCTGTCCTGCAGTCTATCAAGTCCAGGTAAAAGTGAACAAAATTGTATTTTATAGAATATTTTGGTGGTATTGCATAACTTGGGCACAAATGATGAATCAAACCCATGCACATTTCCTCCATACTGCAAATTTACACCACTTGCGACAGAGTTTTTGGCAGCAACACTTTATGGTGATTTAGTTATTATTTATAGACACAAAATCTATTTTCGTCATCTTCACCTCTATTTGAAATTAATTCAATGTATTAATTTTTCAACTGAATGCCTACAATCATTAATGTGCATCTTGCACATTCGTTTTTAAAATGTGCTTCTGAAGAATATGAGATACTAAATGGGAGTAGTAAAGCCAACATACTCCATTTCAGTCAGTCAACCGTTCTCCAAAAGTTGTCCTGCCTCACTTAGCTCCTTTCCAAAAAATAAATATTTACTTGCTTTTATGTACACTTAATCCATATTTTTGGTTTTCTGATGCATACACAGAAATTTCCTTTTGGCCATTCATTGAATTAATGAAGAAGATATATTCTCTTTTTTTTTTCTGTCAGTAATTGATGATAAGCACATGGGATTTCACTCACTCTAGTAAAACAGCTGTGAGGATTTAATAGGTAAATTAATTGTTCTGTGCAATGAGGTATGAGTGAGTACAATACCTTTGTTAGATAGAAACCATTTATGAAGAAATTCTCTACTGTGAAGGTGTGGAAACATTGGAACAAGTTGCACAGAGAAGCTGTGGATGCCCCGTCCCTGGAAGTGTTTGAGGCCAGATTGGACAGGACTTGGAAAAACCTGATCTAGTAGAAGGTGTCCCTGCCCATGGCAGGAGGTGGAACAAGATGATTTTTGAGGTCCCTTCCACCCCAAAGCAGTCTATGATTCTATGGTTCTGTGGTTCTCTTATTCCGTGATTCTATGACTACACAGCAGGTGGAATATTGAGTCCTGGAAATGACAGTGTAGAAAAGAAGGAAAAAAAAAAAAATTGAAAACATGTTAAGTTGCATCTAAGCTTGAAATGATAGTTGGCTCACATCCTAGAATCCCTCTGAATGTCTTGGCAAGAGTTTTCAAGTGTACAATAGGCTCATAAGAGCTATGAGAAACAGGTAAAAAACGAGAATATGCCAAATGAATAAAATCCTGCATAAAGCAAAAAATGAGGGAAGAAAAGTGATGAGTTGCTGCAGATGTTGTGAAAACAACCAAAATTCTGATGAAAGAATGAAATACAAAAGATTCAAGTCCCACAATTGGACATGGACAAAGTAAACAATGACTGTGTATCAGCACAACATAATGTAAGGATGTAAGAAAAGCCAGAGCTGGTCAGAACAGGATTCACCTTGCTCAGTATTGCCCTGTTCTCACCTGGAACAGAGTCAATTTTCTCTGTAGTAGCTGGTGCAGTGCTGTGCTTTGCATTTAGGATGAGAATAACATTGATAACACACTGATGATTTAGTTGTTGTTTAGTGCTGACACCAAGTCAAGGACTGCTCACTCATACTGCCCTACCAGTGATGAGACTCGGGGTGGACAAAAACCATTTCAACTGTAGCCTGAAAATAACCTCCTGTGCGTTATCTTTAGATTACTTGTTAGGCAAAATGTCTTCATTGAAAGGGTTGTCAGGCATTGGAACTGGCTGCCCAGGGCAGTGGTGGAATCACCACCCTTGGAAGCTTCAGAACGTGTGTAGATGTGGCACTTGAGGATACAGTTTAGTGGTGAACATGGAGATGTTGGGTTAACGGTTGGACTTGAACATCTAAGAGGTGTTTCCCAATCTCAATGATTCCATGATTCTGCACAGTTATTTGGGTTTTTTTTAGCAGGTAGAAAGCAGGAAGCAATTGCTGATTAGTTTTTAATAAGGGCCCAGTACTGGGAGGAACACTCCATAGGCTTGGCCATCTTCTCAGGGGATGAGATCACACTTTTTCATGAGACATCAATCTTATTCTCCCAGAAAACTTGCAATCCCCCTGACCAGGAGAATAAGCTGCTGCTTGAAAGCACGGCAGCTTTCAGTCCATGATGCCAAGTCATGCCACTGAATCTGGGCTTTGTGAGCATTTGCCGTCTCTTCTAAAGTAATCGTTGAGTTCCTTCAAGGGAAGGGGAGAAGTGCCTGCAGTGTGAGATGCATCTCTGCTCTAGAGACCTATTTTGGGATGGGATATAGGAAGCAGGATCTCACACATGCCTCGCTGTTAACAACTCAGCCTGTCTGTTTATCCTAGGACTATCATTATGGTCTCTGCTTTATTACATTAACTCAGCAAAAGCACACACATGTGTCAAGTGCTTCAGTGAATAGACTTAAGCACATGATTAACTTTAAGAGTGTGCTTAAGTACTTTGCTAAATCAGGACTTCTATGTTTTCCTCTCTCAGTACATCTGGTCGATTTGCATATATTTTCCATATAAAGAAGTTCATTTTCAGAGCAAAATGAAACTATTTCCTTGCTTGCACATTCAGTGGTACTGCTGCTGTAGCTAACTTTGACAAATTTAGTCCCTCTTCCCTTCCCACAAGTTTCCAGATGGTTGTTCCAACAACTGCAGGCATTGTGCTGGAATGACTCAATGGGCAACTGTTTGGTGAACTGGATTAAGGAAATATTTAAGCTGCCAAGTAATCATTCAATCACATCATCAATATGGTTTGGATTGGAAAGGACCTTAAAGACCATCACCTTCCACCAGACCAGGCTGCTCCAAGCCCCATCTAGCCTGGGCTTGAAAACTTCCAGGGATGAGGCACCCAAAAATTCTCTGGACAACGTGTGCCAGTGCCTCACCACTCTCACAGTAAAGAGTTTTTTCCTAATATCTAACCTAACTCTACCCTCCTTCATCCTGAGGTCATTTCCCCTTTTCCTCTCATTCCATCACCTTGTGAAAAGTCCTTCTCCAGCTGTCTTGTATCCCCCTTTCAATAAATATATATTCATATAAGTATAGTTTTGGTGAGTTGTTTTATTCTGGGTTAGTTTATGGTATGCTGTGCAACCTGGCTGCACAGTCAATAAAATAGATGAGGGAACATGTGATCAGATTTGGAAGGTGTTTAAACTGTTATCAGCCAAAGAACTGTACACGAAACTGTTGATCTGCAATGTTGGGGCCTATGATAAATTCAGAAGACATTTCATTACACGTTGCTTGCAGGACTTTTTTTCCTAAAAAAAAAAATCTATATTTAGGTGTTTCAATGAAAATGGGAAAAATCAATAGGTTCATTTTCAGCCATATCACTAAACTAACTGCAAGCAAAATGTCAGGCAATCCAACTAGTAATTATTGTCATTGTTTGAAATTACCTAGAATAAGAATGAAACATGAGAAAAGTCCTGCTTAAAGCCAAATTAACTCTAATGCTAAACATTTATTTTTCTTGGTTTAGATGAGCCAGTTTCCCCATAATAACAATCTTCTTGTGCTGGAAAAGACAGAAGAGCAAGAAACTAGCATTGTTAAAGGTTAGTTTTGATCTCAGATAGTGACAATACAAAAAAACCATTAATCACTGGAGAAAAAGAGGAGCACTCAGTACCAGAACAGCTCCTCCTCTGCAGTCTGCTGGGTCTGTTGGATCAACAAATATTATTGGACTGGGACATATTGGGAGAGCTGGATATGTTTAAAGACCTGGCATTTTCTGCTGTCTTTATAGGAGTAAAAGGACAATATGCAGCTCTGAGTAGTTTCAGTTCCTTGAACTATAGTTTTGTCCACCCACAGACTGTTAAAAGACAATCTAGCAGACAAATGTGTGCTGCTTTTAATAAAAATATTTATCCTTGTGGAATTTCTTCACTGTCAAAAAGAGAATCCATAAGATTAAATGTGAGTTTGATGAGAAAAAATAGTTGTCTTATTCTATCATTGAGTTCTAGTAATTAGTTTATGGTCTAATAGCCTATTACTGCTTAATGTTTTACTTTTCTACCAATTAAAAATCAAGAGCTTCTTCCTCTGTATACATGAACTGACTTTGTTGCCTCATGTAGATGAGACTCAAAATATTTGTATACAATTATTATATTTCAGTTCTATTGAATTACATGTATTTAATTATTAACTTAATTGTTTAATTTAATATATTTTCATTCTGGAAAACATTTGGAAGGTTGTTATTAAACCCGATTCCCTCAGGAATTTGTGTTATTGACTAGGAACTTTGTTTCTCTATTCATTGTCCCAGATATTTAGCCAAATTTCTGACTTGTATTCTTATGTTGGAAAAGGCACTTAGGCCAAAAATTTAAAACCTGAGCATCTTTTTGGAAACTTGAGTTCCAGAGTCAGCCTTTTAAAGGTTTTAATTTAAAGCAATCTTTGTCTCAGAAATTCTCAGTGACTTTATGTCCCCCAAAAAGTTGATGGAACATTTAGTAACTGGCTGGGAGAACACAGCTTTGCACATAATTAACAGATTATAGGAAGTAGAACCTGGGAGTATTCCCATCTACTCATAATTGCTCCCAGCTGAATGTGATGCAGATGATTTTAGCTGTTATCTTTAATCAATGCTCTTAACAATCAGTTATTGTATTGTAATACATGTCAGAGCCTGATCTGCAGTTTGAGACTTTTGTACCCAACACTGTGCAAAGTAGCACAAAATTCCTGCACTCATAACTCAGAGTCTAAAAAGAAATTATGCCTGAAAAAGGAGGCAGATTGATTAAACAATATATTCTTTCTGTGTGCTTTTCAAACCAGTAGATAAGCAGATAATGGACAAAGTAGTTTAAGCCTTAATTACCATCTACAAACCCATTTTAGACAAAGCCTACCAAAGAAAATCTTGAAAGGTTTTTCTGCTCTTTTCTTCAAACAACATTTTGATAGCTCATGATACAGAAAAAAATAAATTGGTTTGAACAGAAATAGTTTGGCTTCTTTATTTGAGAGTGTGGTCAAGTGGATTACTCATTGTCACAAAATTAACATTTATGAGCCATTGCCTACAATAAGCCAAGGTTTAGGTATAAACAACTGCCTTGGTTTATCAGTTACCATAGTTTGATACTTATGGGCAACCATTGTTCACATTTGCAAACTGGAGGAAAATAAATTGCAAACAAAGCTGGATATTATCCCTATTAATGTATCTTATGAGATGATTAGGCTCACAGTGCTATTGACTAAATCTCCCTGGATTTTTCGTTTTTGTTTGCACAGCATGCAGAATTTATCCCCTTTGCTGGTTTAATTACCTCTGGCTATGTTTACACTGACATTATAACGAGATGATAGAAGAATAAAATGCAGTGTCAATTACTTCCAAAGACAATGGAGTTAATCTATGTGGATAATGGAAAAGGTGATTGAAAAATGCATTGTTCAGGAAAACAATTAGCACAGGCACCTTGAGCCCTAAATGGGTTATCTTTTGCAAATCCTTGAGTCATAGGAAGCAAACCAAGTTAACACATCATTGTTTAGCTCAGCTCAATTAGTGTCCAAAGTAATTGGGAAGAGTATGCTTGCCATGAAGCAACATGAAATGCAAGCTGATATGAACTTCCAGCTCTGCATCTCACCATGAGCAGAGAAAGAATTAGAAGGGCACTAATATGGAATCATGGAATCATTGAGGCTGGAAAAGACCTCTAAGTCCAATTAATTTAACATTGTCAGGTCCACCACTAAACCATGTCCCCGAGTGCTGCATCTACATGTTTTTTCATCACTTCCAGGGGTGCTGAATCCACTACTTTTTTGGCAGTGTGGTCCAAAGTTTGACCATCCCTTCAGTGAAGAAATTTTTCCTAAAATCAAATCTAAACATTCCCTGGGGCAACTTGGGGCCATTTCCTTTTGTCCTGTGTCTTGCTGCCTGGAAGGAGGACTGTGGAAAGGGAGGCAAAACCCTGACCCTCTGTGAATCAGTTGAGTGAAAATTGGTGTGTTTTCATTCCTCCCACAAAGCAGAATTCCTTTGACTTTCTCCAAAACTTCCTGATGGCAGCAAAGTCACACAACTCTGGGACCTCTAATTTTATAGTGGAAAAAAACATCAAAGAGTTCTTTAGTGAAGTATGAAAAACATGAGTGAAAAGAAGAGCTGTCAGCTGGAACACCCCATGCTACACTTCAGCTTGACCAGATGCAGAGCAGGCAGATCAGGGAGGCAAGGCAGGTGCAAAGGGAAGAGATGGTGACACTTGATTCAGAAAAATCCACTGGTCAAAAATTCAGCTGGGATGTTGTGCAGAAGTTGCACATTCATTGAAAAAAGATTGATTTACCTAATCAATGCTATCTTCATCCTCTTGCCTTGTGACTTTTCCTGTTATTTTTATACCTGGTGGCCTGGCAGGAAAATCTTTGGGAATGTTTTGTTACTCATATGAAATGTATAGTTGTCTCTGGCAAAATGAGAAAGGCATTCCAGGGAAGGGCAACGAAGCTGGTGAAGTGTCCAGAAAATAAGTTATATAGGAGTGACTGAGGGAGCTGGGGTAGAGTGGGGGGGCCAGCCTGGAGAAAAGGAGGCTCAGGGAAGACCTTATTACTCTCTACAACTCCCTAAAAGGTGATTGGAGCCAGGTGGGAGACAGCCTTTTCTGCCAGGAAATTAGTGACAGGACAGGAGGAAATGCCTCAGGCTGGGCTAGGGGAGGTTCAGGCTGGAGATCAGGAAGAATTTCTTCCTGGAAAGGGTGGTCAGGCATCGGAAGGGGCTGCCCAGGGAGGTGGTGGAGTCCCCACCCCTAGAGGTGTTCAGGAAACAACTGGATGTGGCACTCAGTGCTCTGGTCTAGTTAGCAAAGGTGGTGGTTGGTCAAAGGTTGGACTCGGTGATCTTGGAGGTCTTTTCCAACCTAAATGACTCTGTGATTCTGTGAAAATAATAGATCTCAGATCATTCCATTTCACCATGTTTATGTAGATGAATATTCCCGCCTTACAGACTACTTGGTTTTCAATTTGCTGCAAAGAATCAGACTGTCCACCAACCTCCTGCTTCTCTGGGAAAATACTGTTAGTCTGAAGAAATCTAATTTCAGAGAGCATTAGGCTGCAAAACATACTTGTGTCTGCTCATCAAATTACACAGCTCTGCCACAGGTTGCTATTTAATGCTGAATATTCCTTTCCTTTGTACAGGTGACTGAGGGAGACAAACACAACCTGCCACCAGAATCCTGTGCTGACAGGTTGTCTTTCTCAGGGGTTGTGGACTGCAGGTTCATAGCACAAGTGGAGGAAACTTCAGTTGAAGGCAGGAGGTGTGAATCACCACAGAAGTCAAAGTTTCTTCCTCGTTAGAGAACTGGTATCCACAGGGTCTGGTGGAGACTGATACAGCAGAGAAACACAACAGAAATAGAACACAAATACGATGCAATACCAGCACCTCAGGCTGGGGTATGGAGGGAACCTGGGTAGTGTGAGTCCAAGAGCTCCAGAAGGGAGATATTCATGTCACCAGGGCTAATCATAAATCTTGGACTAATTATGGAAACTATCACCTCTAGAAGGCACTATCCAGTTCAATATGGACATACTATTTTACTCAAACATCTTTACAACTTAAAACTACCTTGAATTTTTTTGAGACTTTCCTTTTACTTTTGGAAGCTTCACCTCTTGAGACCTAGACTCAGTATTTCCTTCACAGAGGAAAAATTATACTGCATCACCTTACACTGTTATACGAAAAAAACAATTTAAAGTGTTCCTCACCACATATTTAAAAAGTCACAAATACATCTGGTTTGTACAAGAAGCATTTTACACAAGTGTTGCCCCCTCTTGTGTTCTCACACAGAGCTTGTCTAAAAGATGAGATGCCCAAGGAGGGATCAGGCAGGTGAAATACTGATGCCAGGATTTGAGTCCCATGGAGTATTTCAGAGGCGGTAAATCTCCAGCTCAAGCACATCCCATAATTAATTAATTTATGATTACCACACACGATGCTGTAACTGAGGAGCTAAAGTTAAGAGGATGCACTTTGATGAACATAAACCTCCACTTTAGCACAGAGCACAGAATTTCAGACAGCCAAAAACAGGCGTAAATCAAGAACAGAAGACATTCCCTGAAATAAACAAGTAAAAAAGATCAGTGCAAAACCTCTTTGCCAAATTAGAAGTGGAAATCCTGACAGAACTGGAACGAGGTAAACATCTCTATAGACTAATACAAAACCAATCTCTGTACTTTCTGCATTTTAGCTACAAAATAAAACCAGGACTTAGTTACATTAAAAGAGTCTCCCATATATTTTATGCCATGCATTAAGAAAATTTTTCACTGGAGGTTTTAAACAGCATATTAAAAAGTACTGAAATCATTCATATCAATTGGCTGTGGTATAATTGGGCTCTATAAAGATTATTGAAATACTTTTGCAACTATAAAAAGTCATATAAATAATAAGGTGAAATAAATCTTCTTTTCACTTCCCACTCTAGAAGAAACAAACTTTTTGGCATTTGCTTCTGCATTTTTGCCAGCCAAAAGCATCAGCGCAAAGAGATAAAGTGTCTTATTCTCTTTATTTCATTCCTTTGCTAAGAGAACAAACCAACATTTTTCCACATTTGTGCCTTCAAAATTCTTCACTTTCTGCTTGTTCCTTATGAGAATTTGTTCCTTTGCATTCTGTCTTGAGGGGAACTGAGTCGCTACATGAGAAAGCTTTTTGGGGTTTTTTGGTTGATTTTTAGGGGGTTTCCTTGGTTTGTTTGTTTGCTTGTTTTCATGGTGGTGGCTTTGATGCTATTGAAAAAGAACATAATCCAGATTCAGACCTGAAGGAAACTTGATCTGTCAAGGTATTCACCAGCAGATATTTTCATTTTGAGGTTGACAAGGCTGTGCAAGGTGTGACCATGGGCTTGGCAGGAGACTCGTGACTCCCCAAGGGACAGACTCATCCTTTCCCCTCACTCATGGCAAGGGCACCCATTAACCTGATGGATTGTGGTGCCAAAATATTTCCATAAAAGACCCAGGCATCACCTGTAAATTAAAATTACACCAGACAAACACACACACCTTAACAGAGGTTCTTACACCCACAAATAAAATGTCACAGTGGCCATGAGAATTCAATACAACACCTAATGTGCTCCTGCAGTCCAGTGTATTTCATTTACCAGGCAATATATTCCCCAATTTATAACCAATCTGTCATGCACGCGGATCAATACAAATCATGAAAACACACATACATTACACACTTCCCATAATTGAATTTTGTGCTCCCTGGTCTCTCATTACCCTGCCACAAACTGCTTCAAATGAATACCTCTTATTACCTTCAAGGTAAGCACATCAGGGACACCAGGCAGGTGCTGCAAAACTTTCATGCACAATCCAGTATCAACTTTCAGGAAGACTATGAAATGTGGAAAACCTAACTGCAATTTCCAAACTGTATCAGGGATTTCTCCATGAATCCTGGTGTATCATGGAGAAAATGAACAAGCAGGTAATTTAAACTGAAATGGTCTTCAGTCCTTTGGGTCTAGAAGAATATAAGGACTTGCATTATTGCATTTGATGTCATTTTGAGCCACACCTAACTGTGTCATGTCCATGTGAATGTGATAAGCACATTTTAGTGGATGTTCCATGAAGATTGGTGTTATTCCTATCAGGCTGTCCATGTAGTTCTTGGTTGGGAAGGAAATAGGGGTTCCTAAACTGTCTCTGTCACAGGTTGTGAGCATGTCCATCCAGACATCTGGCATTTTTGGCCAGATGAAAAGAGCTCACAGCAACTCCTTAGTATAAAGTTTGACATTTTTGCAATTAAGTGAGAATATCATAGTGGGACTTCAGGCACGCATAGGGGTTTATTGAGAGTAAAAAGTATTCGGTTCTCTTTAACAATAATTCAGATTTGAATTAACTTCCTTAATTCTGACTGCCCTTTTGTCAGAATTGTAACTCTCTAGAATGTGATGCCTCTTTTCCTACAAGGTAAAGGTGAGAGTAGATTTTAGAGTGCACTTTTTTTCCTCACCTTGTTTTATACACAGAGAACAGGCTTAGAAAACTGAAGGAACCTCCCACCCATTTTGAGGATGTCTTGTGCACTCAGATATTCCAACTAAAAAGGACATCTTATATCAAAAGTGTTGTGTATGTGCTGGAAATTCAGAATGAAGCTGTTATCTTCTCTTTAATTCTGGAAGAACTTAGCTACTCTATACACGACAGACATTTCCAGGTATTTTATATATTCATGCTTTTTATCAAGTCTTGTTGAAGCTTTTCTCTTGATTACATGTTTTTTTTCCAGTCAATTCTGTTGTATTTATTTATTTACTGCCTTAAAAAATGCAAACTGTGCTTAAATATCAGAGACATCAAAGCTCCTTCTGACAGGTTTACATGTAACATCTTTCATAAAACGATTACACAGCATTCGTGTGTATGTGGTTAGAAGCTGGTGCACAACTCTGGATTGACAAGTGTGGAAATTGAGTTTTTCTGTCTGAAACCAAATAAAGAGCAAGCAGCAACAGCTGAGGCCTGTGTGCTACCCATATGGTGGTGTCTGGGGTTGTAACATGACATTCTTGAGCTCAGCATGTATTTTGTCCCCTTGCATTTCTTTTGGGCCATTTTTAAGTTCATCCCCTGGTTTTGCAGGTCAGATAGAATAAAGATCAGACCTATCCACCCTAATTCAATCTAGTCCCTTTAATTTTTCCTTACAAGTGCTCTGTTGGAGAACTTGAAAAATAAAATAAAATCTTGCCTCATTCCCATGACTGTCATTGCCCCAGTCTGTCATTGTGATGGTCATTTTTCAGTCCTATTCTAGGTCCCTTTTCTCTGTATTCTGTGAGAATTAAAGGCAACAGCATCTTAACTGCTGCTTTCAAAGGCTCCTAAAGACTATTCCCAAAATTTTTTTTTTTTTTTTTAATCCTAGAATGCAGTTTCAGTCTTTCTTAACAGTCTGGCAGAAGATAACTCATCTGCTTGGCAGAGTTCTACATCTTTGGGGAGGGATTCATGAAAGCCTGTCTAAAGCAGCTTCTTTATTTATGTTTAAATCTTATTTTTGTTTAATCTGCCATGACGACCATTCAGGAAGAAAACAAAATTCAGGAATTATACCTAACTGCATTTTCTTAATGGTCCAGTAATGCTAATAGCAATAAGACATTAAAGTAAAGAGATGAAAACTCCATTTGCTGTAGTTATTTTACTCATTCACATATTTGCCGTAGAATCCTTTACTGGTAATAGTCTAAGATAGTTTAGGAGATTTAACAACATTTAGAGGAAAACTTCTCAGTTGTGTCCTGCAGTCACTTATGCTGAGCATGTCTAAAAGGGCCTTGAGTTCAGCACGTGCAATATTGGAATAAAATGGAAAAGGAAACTCATCTTCCTCTACCAAACAGTTTGGGAGATCTGGGAACCCCTCTTCTAAATTAATTATTCTGAAAATAAAACCAAATCCAACCTTTGATCAAAAGACATTTCTATTAGCATCAAGAATTATGATGTCCTTCTCAGTATGATATTAGAACCCCTGTGCCTGTTTCCTGTCTCATTCATTTATGACTGGATGCTGCCTGACTCACTTGCACAAATCCCAAGCCAAATGAATCCTGTGACAGTAGAAATATTGCTTGGACCTCTAGAGATCTGCAGTCCAAGCTCCTGCACATCACAGCAATGTGTCGAGCAGTAGATCAGGTCAGCTATCATTTTGCCTCACCAAATCCTAAAACCCTCCGTGGTTGAGATCCCACTAATTTCTGGATGATCTGTTCAAGTGCTGCACCAACCTCCCAGTGAAAAATCTTCTCTTATTTTTCCCCTAATATAAAATCTGAATGTGTTGAGCCCACCCTGAACTCCTCATTAAATCAGAATTATCTGGTGAGAGGCTGAATCTCTTGAGAAGGAAATGGCAATGCACACCTTGGCCATAATAACCCAGAACTCACTGTGTGTTGAATACTCATTCAAGAAATAGACAGGAATTTTAGGATGTCCTTGACTTCAGGTGTTTAAAACTCTCTCTCTAACATCTTAAGAGGATGGTTTGCCCTCCAGGCTAAAGAATGTTCTTGCCATTCAAAGTATTTCCNTATATAGGAAACATACCTAGAAAACTGCCAAAGAGTGTTCTGCTGCCAGAACTTCAGACTGATTCTGATTTGGATATTTTTATGGGTTTTTTATAGGAGCATACCAAGTTTAAATGCAAATGATCTCTGCTTTTTTATTATCTACACAAGGAGTCAAGGAGTCAAGTCACTGTAGCCATAGCCAAAGTGAAAAGTCGAATCTCTGATGTGATTTACGGCTTAAAAACTCACGATAAAGGTGCTGCAGCCCTTCTAAAATTGATTGTGCGTCTGGGAGAGAAAGTAGCACCTCATTTGTCCTTGTTCATTTCAATAAACTCAGAATTAGTCCCGCAATTTGGGCTCCAATTTCAATGTGTTCACTCATCATGCTTATGGCAGTAGTGGTTTGAGGGTAAATTGGAACAGATCTGATCAGATTACTCTGAAATTTCCATTATAACCCCATGAAACAGCTACATATTTATTTTGCTTTTCTTCCCAAACCCCTGGCTCGCTGTGCAGGCAGCTGAGATCAGGGGGACTTCTAGTGAGGTCAAGTTGACTGAATGAATCAGAACAAGATAAAGTGTTTCTTAGGATTCAGGAGGTATTTTTTATGTGCTGTGACCTTGGCAGACCCAGGAGTGCTTGCGTGGGGCTGTGTTTGGGTGAGGAACTTCACAGGCAGATCTGAAGTAAATGGTAGTTTTACAAATCCTTCTTAATTATAGAATCATAGAATGGTTTGGGTTGGAAAGGACCTTAAAATTAATCTCATTTCAACCCCCTGCCATGGACAGGGAGTCCTTCCACTGCAGTCAGATGTCTCACTGAGGGCAAAATGGAATTTCATCCCCAATATTGTTCTGGTCAGGAGACATAAACAAGACAAGAGGATTTTTTTTCTTTTTTTTTTTTTTTCCTTTCCTCACACAAAGAAAGATTTCCTTCACTCTTGCAAATACATCATCCGCCAATTGGCTCTCCTGACCAGACACAGGTATTTCCAGCTTGCCCTGCCTAAATTCTCTTTGAAATATCAAATAAATATTATATTCTTTGGTCTTGCTCTATTGAGAAATATTGCACCCCAGCAACAAAGAGCCAGAAGAAGCCACACATTAAGGTCACAGGTGAAAAGTTAAGATCTGGAGCTGTAAACTTTAGGCTTCCTGCCTTTAATAAAAACTCACAATTAACTCAGCTCTCTGGACAGTCGGCAGAATTACCTTCACAGCCCAAGGGAAACCTATGAGCTGTAGAAAAATACCCAAACCAAGCCCAAAGTGGAGAATAACTGCATAGTTTTAGAATAAGGTAGGTAGCAATAGCTTAGACATGCACAAAAGGAAAATTTAGTGTTCTGATACTTCCACTAATTAATTTACTTTCTTAAAGAGTTTTGTTTGATTTAATGCATATAAATGGTATTAAAATGACCTAATTCATAATGGTTATCACAACGACCTAATTCACATATTTCTTAAATGTTTTATATGTTTTATGTCACCTTCTTGTGTGAGCATTTCTTACCAGACAATATGGAACAACAAACTGTGTTTAAATGAAGTGACTGAAAGAACCACCATCATCACAGAACCACAGAATCATTTAGATTGGAAAAGACCTTTAAGATCAAGTCCAACCTTTAACCCTGCACCACCACGTTTTCATCACTGAACCATGTCCTCAAGACATCTTTTGAACACATCTAGGAATGGTGACTACATTGTCACTGTCATTGTCACCTGCCCTGTTCCAATGCTTTACAAACCTTTCTTTTCTGTGAATTTTTTTTCACTTATATCTAATTTAAACCTCCACTGGTTCAACTTGAGGCCATTTTTTCTCTTCCTGTTCCTGGTTTTCTGGGAGAAGAGAAGGATCCCCCAGCTGGCTCCCACTGAGGTCTTTCCATTATGGTTCTAAAGACTGATCCTTGAAGAGAAACAAACGTAAATTTCAAGCACTAATACAACAGAAAACATCTGGTCTTTGAAGAACACATGATTTCAAAAGTAGCATTTCTTCTTGGTATATGGGGACTTAAGAAAGACTGGAGAAACAACTATTAATAACCATATATCTTTTTCTTTCTCCTGAACATTTCAAATGTCATCAGTACTGAGAAATGTTCTCTGCAACATCACCAAAATGTGGAATCGAGCCCAAACAACTAAGATTGCTTTCTCATATGAAACATTTCCTGTCTTTGTCATATGTCCTTCATGAGACCTGACATAAATTAGGAACATAAGGCTGGAGAAATTGTCACTGTCATAAAATCCAGCCCAATTATTGCAGACAACTGCCTCGTAGGACCCTGCTGACAACTCTTCCCTTTCTGTCTCAGGGCAGTCAGGTCTTTTTCTTCCATGCCTCTGACGAGAGACTATCCTAGAATTAACATGGACTAAATGTCACACGAGCTGAGAATAGCAAGATCCCTCCTGACATACAATCCTGACACGAGTCCGTGCTTCTGGATTTGCTATTCCTTGACTTCTTCTTTGCATGAGCAGATTCTTGATACTTTGAAGATCCCAGGGAATATATGACCAGATGTTTTTAATCCCCTTTTCAAGCACTCCATGAACAAACCAAAGTGCAAAACAAACACCAAGTTCAGTGTGTCAGCCTCTGGGGCATGTTGAAGAGTGCAACAGAAAACTTTAAAAAAACCCATGATTTTCATGAAGATATATACTTTTGGTCACTGCTGCATATAGTGAGAGAGGGGGACTTAAAAGAAAAACATGGATTTGTACTTCCCACAGGCACAGCAAGAGACTTCCTTTGTCTCCATTTCTTTTTGTGGTATTTAAGTGGTTAAAAATGTACCAAATGCCCCAATTAAGAGGTTTCCCTAAGTTCAGAAAAAGGAATTTGAGCTGTCCGTGGTGACAGTCCTTTTTTTAATACTCTTGTGTTGGTCTGTTATATAGAAACATGGAATCCCAGAGTGGTTTGGGTGGGAAGAGACCTTAAAGATCATCCCATCTTTAAGGGTCAAGGAACACCTTCCTCTTGACCAGGTCACTCAGAGCCCCAAGTGGTGGTTTATCGCAGCAATGATATCTCACATCTGGGGATGTGAGGTGTGTCTGAATGCCTATGGAGCTATGGAAAACATAAATAAAGTGAAATTTCATATCGAAGTGTCTGAGTTTTGAATTTGGTTAATTGCTTTTAGAAACAGAAAACAGATGTATTTTCAGGTCTGCTTTCTCAGTGCTCATGCAGTGGTTGAGAGTATAATTGCAAAGAAGCAATTTTCTCAAGGAAAAATTACACTGCAATGGCAATTTTTAGTAAAGGCATGTTGAGGGATTTGTTTCAGTTCCACCTGATTTATTGCAGGAGGAGGAAATTTAAGTACTAGTTTTGGGGCTGAAGTGTCAAGCACACAGAGCAGTATTTCTCAGTCCTCATGATATCATATTTTATTATGTGAAAATTCCCAGCTTGCTCTGGGGATGAAGCAGGATCATGTAAAGAGGAAGATGTCTCTGGGATTCACTGCAGCTTTTGAGGGAGGTAAAGTTTATTAGGAAAGGAACCATGGGAAATCTGACAGTGGCCTTCTCTCTAAGATAAATTGTGTTTTACTGGGTTTTTTTGTTTTTTATTTTTTCTGGACAGGTTTTAGTTCAGTTGTGGTCAAGGCAAGGAGTTGGACTCTACGATCCCTGTGGATCACTTGGCACCAGTCTTATTCTGTGATTCTGTGATTCCATGAACTTAGGATATTCTGTGATTCTATGATAAGTAACTTCTTCCAAGATACCTATTCCTTATATGTTTCTCATTTTATTCCTTGTGTGTTCTTCATTTTATGGGTACTGAGCTCTGAGTTGTTCATGAAACCCACAGCAGAATGACTCTCAAAACCTCAGAGTTGCATTGAGTTGTGTTCTAACTCTGATCCATTCTTCTCTCCTGAAGGCTGATGGTCAGGTGAACCTTAAATTAACAAATTATCTCACAAGTGTGAAACTGGAAATCTCACAAATCCAGAATTCCTTAGCAAAGTATTTACTATGTGGATGCTGGATCAAGACCACTATGATGAAGTTTTTCTTTCTCTGCTCCAGATTACTGCTTTCACTCTTAACCTCCCCATAAACAACTGGAATTAACAGTTATTTCTCTCATTCATTTTAACCACAAAATTCATCGGGAAGAAGGGGAAAAATTGCATTATTATAATGACTTTAGGCTTGGAGAAAACATACTGGAAAAAAAAAAGATTAGATAATTTTGGAGACGCTCAGCATGAGACATTTTTGTAAATAGATTAGAAAAGTACTACAGGGGATTTGACATTATTAACACTAAAAATATGATGAGAGCCTAATCCTGAAAGATGCTGAGTCTATGGGAACATGTAACATTTGGCTGCTCTCAGGAAGCTCTCAATAACTCTCAGATTCAGGCATAAAGTGCTGTGATCCTGAGTCGCCCATTAAAGATGCACTAAATGTTTCCACTAAGGGAAGTCCCAATTATGTGATTTTATATAGAAAAAGGGAAAGTTAATGAATGGAAATGTAACAGCTCTGACACTGCTGAAGCACTGAGCTGTCATCCTCATAACTTTCCCAGGGAGATAAATATGCTCTTTCCAGCTCCTCAGAAGTTATTATCACATCTGATTTACAAGCAGTATAAAGGCAGAGAAGGGGGAAAATCAGTTGCAGTTTTTGGAGGTTTTTCATAATGAAAATTTTAAAAGCTTTTCTTAAATGAGCAGTAGGGAAATACCACATTTTTCTTAAAGAAAAAAAATCCCCCATGGATTATTAACTAGTTTGTAGCTAATAAAATAATCATGTTGGCTAACATGCCAGTGTATCATCTTAGAAACCTCCTGTATTCAACAGCATTCTTTATTTCAGCTTAAACTTTTGAGGTTCACAGCTGTCTTGTAAAACATTCTAGAGCCACACAGCTTTTAGCCCTTCCATTTGCAAAAGGCACCAAGATGAACTCGAGGGGGTTCAGATTAGAGGCTGCATTACAGATAAATTGTTACTGCAGTACATGTAATCCATACCATTTTTATATCTGTATTAAAGTGAAAAGATTCACCTTCTGGAGGCTCCAGTGTGTTTCAATTGTGTGTTGAAGTTAAGTGTATATTGTGTTCAAGTTAGAAACCCAATTTTTATACTGTTGGAGTGTATTAGATTAATGCTACTTATGCTGCCTGTTGTTCCCACCATCTGTCTCTGCTTATTTCACTCTGTTTTTCTATTCCTGGCAGCAGACACAGAAGAGCTCCCCCGTTTGCCTCAACAGCTTTTTGCTGTTACGATGGCAGCAGCTGGCACTCTCCCCTGACATCAGAGCCCTGTTGAGCTACAGGTTGCAGAGGCACTTCCTAAAAAGGAACTTCAGCCTTGGGGACTGTCCTGTGCAAATACAGCAAGGAAGGATGGATGAAAAAGTGACTATGGGAGGACAGGTGAATTCGACACAATCCTCAGCTTGTCTTCACTGAGAATCAAACCTGAGTTTGTTGCTGTCAAACTCTGCGTACAGACAAATAAATCTTCACATCTCCATGCATTTTCTGGTTTTAGCATCATTTTGAGTGTCAGTAGTGATGCAGATGAATGCCAAGCCACAGCAAGAGACAAGAGGCAATTCATTAAGCCCCAGGCAGATAAAATCTGCACCCATTCAAAGCAGGCAAATCCTCAGTGTTGTGTTTTGAGGTGGGTGCCTGCAGTGTGGGATTGTCCCAGCCTGAGTGTGCGAGTGAGTCTGGACTCCTGACACACACAGTCCGTACAGCAGGGGGTGAAACTCAGCTTAAAACAAGATTCTCGTGTTTATTGGGATGAGTGCCATCCTTATTTCCATTGACTCTACTGGCTTCAGTCCACAGCCTGCTAACTGTGAGAACCTAAACCCTCAGTTCATATGGAGATGGATGGACTGTGCACTTCCAAAAGAGAGCAGAAGAACCCATTTTTAGTTCTTTTATGAGGGACCAAATTATACTCTGCAGAAGACCTTGATATTTCCGTCCGTATGAGCTTCAGTGACTTAATTGTATGAGTTCAGCTGGTTTGTTTGATTTCCTGGAGAAACTCAGGGATTTCAGCTTCCTCTTTTAGAAATTTCCCTCCCACCCCAGATTCTCAGGTCTCTTGACAGCTGACAGCTTTATTCCCTTTAGCTTTCTCTGGGGGAGTGGCAGGTGGGGGGTGCAGAGGAGAAAAGATATGTAAAAAAAAGGAGACTGTTTTGCCCCATATCTTGTAGAGATGCTAAATCAGAAAATGGAAGTGTTCAGGTTTTTTTGCCACTAATAGCTCCTGAAATATTCCAACTGCCTTCAGCAGAGTGACCTGTTTGCAATACTTTGATTTTGCAGACTCAGCAGCAGAAATGGAGCAAAAGTTGGGAAAGGAGAAGATGCACAGCTACTCCATATTTCCAATTATTATTTTTAGGCATCCGGCCTTGGCACATAAAGGGAGAAACAATTACCAACACATAAAGAAGTCAAATGTCCAGCATCCCAGTGTTTGGTGAGTAACAAAGCCAGCATGCTTGGCAGGGAAATATGTTTATGGATCAGATCAGGCTCTTGAAACATGTAAAATATCCCTCACACCATCATTGTTTGAAGTGCCTGTGTTTGACAAAGAGATCAGAAATAGTTCAGAAAGGAAATATCAGTGAAAGAGGATAACCCAGAGTGGTTTTCTGTAGGAAAGAAACAACAGGACTGCTTGTTGCTGTATGTGGTAAAGTCATCACAGATCAAACAGCACAGATCTTTTTTGGGGGAAAAAAGCCCCAAATAAAGAAAAACCAAGGAATGGTTCCAGGTATTTTAAACCAATGTTTCACAGTACAATGTTCATGAATACAAAATGTTACCTTTTAATGTTAAATAAAATACCAAGCAACCATCATGATGATTAATAAAAATTTAATATTCTGTTAAAAGTCTTACAAATAAAACTATACATTAACAAAATTGGTGTCATAGATAAACAAAAAAGCGTTTTTATCTGGAAAAAAATTCTGATGTGCCCTTGGTGTTGTTTCTACTATGCTTGAGAGAGGCTGAGATAACAACAGCTAAAGTCTTGTTTTCCTTAATGAACTTATATAGTGATTAATAATTTCATAACCTACCATGTTTTACTCAATGAAAGTACATTCTTTTTGAAAACAGCTTTCAATACTCCATGTGACTGTTTAAAAAGATGAAATTACTTCAGAAGCAATTATTAACCAGGGCTATCTTTGTCTCTGCCAAATATTTGTCACTTAAGAACAATTTTTTGTTGCCATTATTTGACTATTTACTGGCCTTCCATATATTCATCTCCTACAGTCTGCAGTGAGGTAAAGGAATGGTCTTACTCTTAAAGAAAGGGGAATTAAGGCAAAGCAAATGCAAGAGCATTTCATGACATGAAGGAATTATTTCTACTCTCTGTGATTCTCACCTTCTGTTTAAATTGTAAATCTAACCTTCAGGTTGGAACTGGATTTAACAGTCTAGCTGAACCAACTTATCTATATATAATGTTATTTTAATGGGCACAAATCTAATGTATATATTTTAGAAACCACAGAATAGATTTTAGAAACTAGAGCACAGATAACACATTCAGCGCATGTAAAATTCAGTAAATAGCACAAGAAAGCTGACTCTTTCAGTTTTTATACTGCATAACTTTACATTTCATGAGGAAGTATCCTTACCCAGACTTCATGCAAGCCGTGTGCCTTAACCACATTACTGAATATACAATAGAAAAAAAGCAATGTTGGGTTTTTTTTTCATTCAAGTGAAATAAATAAATAAATAAATAAATAAATAAAATTGTTTGCTCTGTGAATAAAAATTCAACCTTCGGGATGCAGTGTGGTTTTCACATAATTATGGCATTAGCCTGAAGGCAAAATGCTCGAATGTGGAATATTTTGCCTCACAGGAGTTGTTTTACAGCCTGTGAGCCTGACCTCAGTGTTGGGGCATGTTATGGAGTAAATCACCTGGAACACCATCCTGTGGCTTGTGCAGAGCATCCAGGGCACCAGGGGACACGGGGCTGTGAAAGGCAGATCCTGCCTCACCAACCTGATCCCATTCCGTGACAAGGTGACCCACCTCAGGGATGAGGGAAAGGCTGGAGGTGTCTATGTGGACTTCAGGCAAGCCTTTGACACCATGTTTCACAACATTGCCATGGATAAACTGGTTGCTCAGTTTGGGTGGGTGCTCTGTTCTTTGGGTAAAAACCAGGCTGAATGGCCAGGCTGGGAGAGAGGTGGGGAATGGAGTCAAATCCAGCTGGGACCAGGCACCAGTGGGGTTCCCTGGGGTTCAGAACTGGGGCCAGCCCTGTTTAGTATCTTTGCAAATGATGTGGATGAGGGAATCAGGGAGTGGTGGAGTCACCATGTTTGGATGGATTGAAAAAACATTTTAAAAATGTGGCATTTTGGGACATATTTTAGTGGGAATGGTTGTGTACATGATCCTAAAAGTCTTTCCAACCTAAACAATTCTACGACTTTATGATTCTGTGAGTCTGTAAACACAGTTTTGGAAAGGTCCACCCAGCCTTGTGGCCTGAGACTTAATTACTGCAGCATCCAGGCAGTCCCAGCGACCCAATTAAGGAGATATTTTCTCTGTCCCAAAAAGGGTCTCTGTCTAAACCCTAAAGGTTCTGCACAGGCACTTCCTGAACAGCAGTGGCTGTGTGTACCTCTCAGGAAAGGGAAGGCACTGTGGGAATACAGAACAGGCAGTAATAGCTCTTAGCAGGGTGGAACTAAGTCATTAATTGTTGCCTCAATGGTGTGTTACACCGGGGAGACCCAGACGAACTAAATCGTGACCCGCAGAACTAAATCGTGTGGGGAAGACAGATGTTTGCTCTGATGAATTAGGTCTTCTCCCTAAAAGAAATAAACTGTTTCCTAACATTATGTTAAAGATGCTAATGCATCTTGCACAGCGATGAGAAAAGATCTGCATTGGGAAGACTCGCTGCATAATTCCTTGTTCCCTCATGTTGCTATTCAGTTCTTTATTATTGTGATAATTTATTATATGTAACTAAAGCCCTTTTTGTTAAAAACTTCCAGCCTCCACTGAAAGCAAATGCTTCCTAACTGATCGATTTGGGGATTTCCTCCAATTAAAGTAAAATAGAGAACATATCACAGCCAAAATTAACATTTGCTTACCTGCCTATGTAATGGTTGACGTGTGGGGCTGCAATTCTTCAGATGGGTTTCCCAGAGTGGAACTGCACTGAAATAGGTCCATATAGACAAAACATGTTATTGAATACAATTTTTTCAGGCAGAGTTTCCCAGCAAAAGTGGAGCTGGCTACCAAGGGAAATGACTAGGATTAGACAATTTCTCTTCACAGCCCATTTTGGGATTCACCCGTTATTAGTTCTGACAAACCCTTTTTCTCCCCAGCTCCGGGGAAATTCAAAATTAGAGGCTGCTGCTTTGTTTGGTACATTCAGGGAATTGTATCCTTTAAATACGCGTTAGTGTTCATACATAATGTCAAGCCAAAAAATGAGAAAGCAAATGAGCTGGTCCTGGAGGGAGTTCTGCAGATCCGGGTTTTTCCAATCATTGCTGATAGCAGCAGATACTCACACGGTTGATGCTGGTGGATAACCAAGAGGGCTGTACCAAACCACAAGTACTTCCAGTCACAGATACCCTGTGTGACTGCAGGTTCCTTAACCCTCTAGAAATTTTGTTGACTTTGCATTTGATTAATTTGGAATAGAACTGGGAATTCAGTCTGATTCAGTCCAGTCTGGAAATATTATTTACAAAGGCATAGAGTGACAGGACAAGGAGAAATGTGTTCCAATTGAAAGAGAGTAGATTTAGATTAGATATTTATTTGTGAGGGTGGTGAGACACTGGCACAGGGTGCCCAGAGAAGCTGTGGCTGCCGCATCCCTGGAAGTGTCCAAGGCCGGGTTGGACCAGACTTGGAGCAACCTGGTCCAATGAAAACCTGCCCCTGCCCACGGTAAGGGGTTGGAACTGGATGATCTTTCAATCTCTTGTTACCCAAACAATGAATCTTGGAATAGCAGAACTGATTTCAGTCTCATGCCAGTGCTGTGTACCCCCACACTTTCCAACCCCAGTGTTTGGTCACTGAAATAGAAAATCTGCCAGACAAGACAAGGAAAGATAAAATCTGAGTCCATGCTCTGGGTTACCACACAGTGAATTCTCCAAGATCACACAGAAACTTTGGGCAAAACCACTGAACAACAGCCTCAAGCTGCAAACAAACCCTTAGACTGTCAAGTTTAGTTAGCCATGGA
Source organism: Pachycephala philippinensis (assembly GCA_013397055.1). Taxonomy (NCBI): domain Eukaryota; kingdom Metazoa; phylum Chordata; class Aves; order Passeriformes; genus Pachycephala; species Pachycephala philippinensis. Next base: position 284,860 of record VWZT01010889.1, on the reverse strand, counting down.
AATTTTGACAGGTGGATCTTTGAATCATAGAGTGGTTTGGGTAAGAAGGGGCCTAAAAGTTCATCCAGATTGAACTCTACTGCCATGGGCAGGGACACCTTCCACTAGACCAGACTGCTCAAAGTGCATACACCCTCTTTACAAGTTTGGTGAGTTTTTACTGTAAGACACTAGATGCTTTTTAAATGATTTATCTCATCTGCCTCAAGTGATGTACAAATTAGTCTGAGCAATTTATCAAAGTTTCCAGTCTATGTGATGGAGAGAGATAGATAACTACAGAAATCTTTGTAGAAAAGAGGGCAAAACAGGTTAATAGAATTTCATTAATAATGGTAGAAGAGTTTGGGGAAAGAAGAGTAATATTTGTGAAGAAATGGTATTTTTCACTCTTTTTCCTTGAGCTGTGCATGGATTCCTTGAGCTGTGCTCACACAGAACTACTGGATGTGCAGACGTATTTGTTTAGCCAGTGACTGGATTAAGTAGTTGCTTCTTCCCTTCAGGGAAAGTTTAGATTGGATATTATAAAAAAACCCACAAAAGCTCTCAGCAATCTGGAGGTGCATAGTGAGATGTGGGAGTAGATCACGTCTTGGGGGTCCTTCTAAGAATTCCACTGAAAATTAGTAATTTCCATCAGCTGGTTGGAAAGATGTGGGTTGGAGTGCTTATGTGGCACAGGTATCTTTGATAAACTCACCCAGCTGACACCACCAATTTTAAATTGAGGTTGAATTGGAGTGAGATTCATTAAATCATAAAATTACAGAACCATGGAAATTCCTGGGTTGAAAGGGACCTTAAAGAACATCTCGTTTCAAGGTCTCTGCTATCAGCAGGGACACTTCCACTAGATCAGGTTGTCCCAAGCCCCATCCAAGCAGCCCAGAACACCTCCAGGGATGGGGCATCCACAGCTTCTCTGGGAAATGTGTTGAAGTCAAATAATCTTCCTACCTATCTCTCTTGGACAATGCCATTGACTTGCTGAAACCTCCCTCAGGCTCCCAGGAAGAAAGCCTTGCTCAGGACTGTTTCTTAAACTGTGAATTTCCCCCCATATGACATTAAACTGCCAAAAGCAACTCTGGAAATCCCTATAAATACATCTTTCTGTTACACACAGTTTTCAGTTCTGTTTTCTGCTTCTCTGTCTCTTGGTTAAAACCTTTCTGACAAATCTGTCAGTCCCAGATTTCTCAGGGAATTGTCCTGGAGCCACATTTAGTGCAACTGGAGGGAGAGGAAGGAAATTCCTTTTCTCACTTACTGTGGGATACTGTGAAGCCCAAGAAGTCGTGGTTGGTTTTGGTGTCAGAGGACTGCAAAGGAAGAGAATAAATTTTACAAGGATCCAGAGGGTCGTTTGGTCAGCCTCTGAAGTTTCTGGCAGGTTTTATCAATGTTCTTGAAATTACCCAAGGATAGGGCTGCCTTTACACTCCTGAGGGGAGACCACCTCTTCCAAAGCCTCACTATCCCTTCTATCAAAAAGTTTAATAGAAAACTATGTGAACGTTCCTTCCTGGGAAGTGAGTGTGTTTCTTTCTACCTATGTTGAAAACAGAACAATTTATTCTTTTTCTCCATGATATCTTCAGCAAATTTGAAGATTGTTTGATTATCTTTGACTAATTACCCAGCCCAGACTATTACTGAATTTTTACCTCTTAAAAGACTTTTGGGTTTTACGCTGCTAAGCACACAGAGCTCAGGACACAGGATTTGTGTCTGGGCATAGAGCAGGTGATAGGGGATACACATCATAAAGTCACCCTGAGACACCTGTGAAACTCTGCAATCCCATTGTGGGTATATTCATCCTTCCTGACACAACTTCTGCTTTCTTAAAACCATTTTTCATACTCTAATTTGCCATGTCACAACACAGAGAGGAGGGGGCAAATTACGTGATAATTGCTTGGCTTTTTCATCTTATGATTTGCTTTACTGTTTGAGTTTCAAACAAGTGACTGCCCACCAGTGCTTCTGATTCTCTTGAGTCTTGTTTGGACTCAGATGGGAACCCTGATTTCCTCCAGCTGAGACCAGAGCTGTCTGCCCTGTGAGAAAAAGTGGAAATAAGTCAAGATTTAATCTCTTTTTTACACTGGTGCATCACATACGTTGAAGATACAGAGAAAGTTTCCAACTTGGAGCAATCCTTGCCGCCAGGAAGATATTTATGGCCCCTCTGCCCTGAGGGTTGTTGAAGCCACTGCCTCCTTGTCCAAAGGAAGCAGAGAGGATGGGAGGATATGGATACACGGATATTAGTTTTGGGAATAGAGCAAAATACCAAACTTTCTACAGGTGTGAGTGTTTTTTGTCATTCTTCCTTAAATAATCTTTGAGTGTTTTTAAAAAGCCTTTGTTGTCACTATCTTTCTACCTTTGAAGCTGAATTTTTCATCTTTAGGGTAGCAGGAAGCTGCAGTCTGCCCAAGCTTGCCTTTTTTTTTTTTTTTTCCTGAGAAAAAGAAAATTCGGTTATTTTAGTCTTTTTTAAAATGCAGACCAAGAATCCAAGCAGTAAGATAAATATTATCTCTTTATTTATCTCTGTAGAGATAATGTTGGAACCTAGGAAGACCAGTGCAATAAGTGACTCACTTTTATCTGGTGATATGTATCAAGCCATTCAGACCTTTTCCTATAAGAAACCCACATATTCACAATTTTCTTTGTAGAAGTCAAATTAAAGAAATCATTTAGTGGCAGATTTTCAACTGTTTTAAGGATACATGTGTTTTTGGTTTGGTTTGGTTCGTTGGTTGGGGCTTTTTTCATTGCATTGAATTGCCTTTCAGAATTAAACTCAACTGGAGGTTAAGAAAAGGACACGTAGGTGTCCTTTATGATGAATAAAGTTACAAAAGGTAATAAATAAAACATGGCATCACTAACCACTGGAGACATCTGGGGCTTTTATCTGCACTGTAATGAAATACTTAACCAGTGAACATATGTGATACTTGAAAAAATGACCTTTGCAAGCAACAAGATTTTTGTTCTCCCTTGCCCAGAAAGCATCCACAAAACTGTATAGAATATTACAATGTTTGTGTGTTTATTAACTCTTCTTTTGTTGTTTCTTGCGATCTAATGCAACAGTGATGAAATACTTTGGGGTGACAGCCCCAGAGGCTCTGTTTAACTACACACCTGTGAAACATCCCCTGGGCATTGGACAAACAAACAGGCTCCAGATGTTCCCTGCAGGGTCCTCACCAGATATTTACTTCATCAGAATAAGAACTTTGCTGTATGTTGAAGAATGGGGGCAGGAGAGGTAAAGCCCTAAAACTTTACAGAAATATCTTCCATCTGCCAGCAGGAGCTGTGTGTTTTGGCTTATCAGTGGTTTAGGCTTTGCTCCATAAACTGCTGGTGGGGAGTCACTCCAATCCTCCTGGGGAGAGATCCACGCAGAGT
>VWZT01010889.1:267389-281408 GCA_013397055.1 Pachycephala philippinensis | reverse complement strand
CCTTGAACACTTCCAGGCATGGAACAGCCACAGCTTCTCTGGGCACTATCTTAAGGTTTATTAAAGTTGTGATCTGTTGTTTCAGTGTTCATCTCTTTGCCCCCACAGAATATTTTAAAAATTTTAAAATACCAATGAATGCTGAGATCAAAACCACCAGACTCTGAGACTCCACACCCACCCAGGTTACCTTGGGGCTGTTACTCGAAATATTGTACATTATCCCTGAGGAATCATTTCAGGATCTCTCATTTTGGAGCTTCCTCTGTTGCTTTTGCATCTCTTGTCCTGGTGACAGTTTGACCTTACCCTGTCCTTTCTGTGACAGCCATTCAGACTTCATGCAGCTTTATTCTTCTTTCTTTTTTTATCAGCCACGAAAGAATTCAAAACATCAAAATTACATCAACATACTGATGCATCAATAGTCACTCAACTTCTCTTTTATGTGAACGGGACAGTTTTTGTTTTTCTGTGGCAGTTTTCCATGACTCTGCAGACTCAGGTGTTTTCTCCTTGGCCCAGATGATGCAGAAGATGTCAAGTCCAGAATGACAATTCCACCCTTTTTGATTCAAACAATAATCCAACACCTGGTTTTAAGAATAATCTTGCTCTATATATTTTTTCTCCCTAAAGGGCGCCTTTTTTTTTTTTTCTTCATAAACCTCTAGTTTTCTTAAGGGAGGCATGAGACTGACCTGAGGCAGCAATTATTATTCTTTACCTAAATTTATGTGCCTCTAACCAGCAATAGAAATATGACAAATGAGTATCAGTGGAAACTGTAAACCCCAGACTCCCTTGGGATTTAGCAACTTTCTTAATGAGAAAAACAATAACCATCCCAGTCCTGGGAGGGTTGAAGATAAATGACTGTCTGTTGTTGATATTTTGATCTATGGGACAAATAAGGTGTTTCTATTGAGAGAGAGTTTATATAAAGGCAGCTGAAACCCATAGGCTGTGTTCTTTGCAGGTAAATCTGCTTGGTCTCACTGGTAGAGAAAAGCAGGAATATGTTTTTAAATCACTGCTTTTCCCAGGCTCAAAAAGGAACATTTTCCCCCTTCTCTTTTTCCTTTATTTCCGTTTTGTTTTCTTTTCCATTTATTGAACTAGAGGACCACCTAATAGGTGGAACAATACCTGGAAGGCCATGTTACAAAATTCACAGCTCTCTCTTAAACTGTCCTTTGGACCGTCACATACAAAGAATCTGAAGGCCAAAGATGTTCTTTAATATCAACGAAATATTTTAGCAGGGAAAAAAAGAAAGCACATGTAGAGAGACAAATTCTAATGGATCTCAGAGACAGAATTACGGTAATATTTCACAGAACTTCCAGTAACATTGCTATTTTTTCCCTTAGCTTTCAGACTGTATTGTCATACTCTGTGATGTAATATCATTATATTGTATGAAGACTGTATATCACACTTACTTTAATTAACCCAGACAAGTCATTTTCTGTCTGATGGCAAGTTTCTTGGTGTCAAAATAAAAGATGGTTTTTATCTTGAACAGAGCATCGTGACTTTACTGATACAATTCTCTTGTGGTTTAACCCCAGCTGGGAACTCAGCCCCACAAAACCTCTTGCTCAGTTCCCCTTGCTGAGATGGGAGAGGGAATCAGAAGGGTAAAAGTGAGAAAACTCATGATTGGAGATAAATACAATTTAATAGGTAAAAGCTGCACACACCAGTAAAGCAAAAGAAGGAATTGATTCCCTGCTTCCCATGGGCAGGGAGGTGTTCAGACACCCCCAGGAAAGCTGGGCTTCATTTCTGGGGAAAGAAGCATGACAAGAAAATTATCAGCAGATTAAGTTCGATTCTGGCAAGAGGAAGCAGGGAAGCTTCCAGTAGGGTTGAGTTTGTTTGGGTGTTTTATTAAGTGAAGGAATTTAGCCTCTGAAACAATTTACCATATAGGGTTAGCTGCTTTCAAAGAGTTAAAAAATCCAGATCAGCATTGGTGAGGACACAGCCTCCTGAGTGGTAGCACACCTCCTGCCAGACCCCAAAAAAGCATTAAAAAATTAACACAGCCTCTGTCTTAAAGTTTCCAGATTCTCAGAAACTGGAAGTCACAACAAACCTGACACGGTGGAGGGGGTGTGTCATTTTGGGACCCTGCAACTGGATTTTCACTGAATGCATTGACTGTGCCAGCAAACAGATTAAAAAGGGAAAGGAAAGGAGAAGAGACACATTTTCACAGTGGCACACATCACGTTTTCCTTGTGAACTGTATTTTTAGTGCCCTCCTATAGCATTTCATCTCCCACTCATATAATTCCCTCCACAAATTTCTGATCCTTTCTCTCTTGGGGTCATTTTATCCAGTAGAGCTCTGCCTCCACCGTCTGAACTTTATAAAATCAGTCTTTCCAGATTTTCCCTCTCCATAGCTCAGATGTCAAGGGATTTTAGGCAGCAGGGGCTTTAACAGTTGTGCTCACTTTTGCGGTAGATCTCAGGGATTTTATAACTGTCCATTAAAATCAAGGGTGGGGGGGAAATGACTAAGAGAAAGAGAAGTGTTCTTTTAAAAACTTTATTTTATAAAACTTCCGCATAGCTTTGGTTACAATTAATGCAAAAACAGTGAGGCGAAACCAGCCGTGGAGTTCATAAGACAAATTAAGTCTTCATTACACATGAGCAGTGGTTGTGTGATGGTGGAATAAACACTAAAAGGCTTTCACCAACACTGCTGAGACTTTTGTGGCTCACCCTCCAAATTACCTCTCTGTCTCCTGCTCTCCTGTTCCACTCCAGGGGTTTTACCTCACCTCCAATCATCCCATGGGACCTTCTGACACGGCCCAGCCAGTTCCACTGGCTTCTGTGGTTTTATATTTCACTTATTGGCTGTGATGGAAACCAGCACGAGGCCGTTCTCCACTCCCAAGCTCCTGCCTCCATGTAACTGATAATTGAGTTGTGGCTGGGGAACATAAACTCTCCAAAGGCGGATGGAAATGTTTGCTCTGCCCGGTGATCTGGGAGATTTTATTGTCATGATTACCATCTTGCTTTTCTATTCTTAGCTCCAGTTCTTGCTTTTAGTGTCTGCCATATCTCAAGGGGTTTTGCAGAGAGAGAAGTAATTTTCTGCAGAAGAATTTGGAAGTTTCCACGTGGCACAAGGTACGGAAAGGGAGTGTGGTCAAGCGAGCAACAAATCAGGATGTGAATCAAAGACTGCTAAAACTGAGAGGAACAATCATAGGAACTGCAGGGGCTTTGGGTCCTGGGAGGCAAACTGTATCTTATAATGCCACAGCTTAGTGTACAGGGCAAAAATGTAAAAATATCACAGTTTTTTTTGTGAAAAGATATGTTTAATAATATGTAGGAGGGACTGCTGAGAGCAGGAGAGGCGTGTATTTCTCAGTACTTCTCTAAAATATTTTGTCCGTTTAGTTGTAAAGTGTTTTACTGGGAGATTAAACACAATCCTTAAATCCTTTACTATCAAGATAATCTGAGTCCAAACCAAACAATGCACATACCAGCAGCAAGCCTTTACTCCTGATCAAGGAGGGAATTAATGACTCAGAAGGCAGTGCCAGGATTGCCTCTCTTGGCCACGCGTGAGGAGAGAGCTCTGCTCCAAAATGAGCATCTGTGTTCCTGCTTGCACAGATCAAACCCCTATTTATACCATCATGAGTTTGGGAGAAATCCATGGGAGACTGTGAAGAGGGAAAAGGTTTCAGTGCTTTGGACAGAGGGGTGGAAGGGGGAAAAGTGACTTTTTGAGGCTTTCCAAACATCCTCACCACTCCAGACCTCACTGGATTGTCTTCCCAACTCATCACCTCCCTTTACCCTCCCTCTGTTTTTTTTAACCTATATTTCTCAGAGGTCTGGCTTCATCTTCACATTCTTCCTCTGAAATTCCACCACACATGTGATGCTTTAGGGACTGGAAATGAGAGTGAGGATCCCAGAGGTGCCAGGCAGGTGTCCTGCCTTTTGGGGCCACTTCATAGCTACTTTTTTTTCCCCAGCTGGCAGAGCAATGAACTTTCTTATTCAATTACAAACTTCCATTTCCCCGCACCAGGAGAAAGGAAGCAAAAACCCCACACACACTGCTCAGCAGCAAAGCAGAAAAAATCAAGCTCATGTACAGCCAGTGATTAACCAATTGTGAAGAACAGCAACATACTAGGGTGACTTGTGGTGCAATTTGTCTTCTCAGTGCTGCTCTGCTGCCCTTTAGTCTTTGGAAGCTGCCACTGCCCTTCAGAAGAGGGCAAACCTCGATGAGCTGAGTTGCTGGAGAAAGACAGAAATATTCATCTCATATAAGAAGCTGACAGAAGTGAAGTGATCCTTCCTTTCCTGGTTGTGCTTCAGCATCTTATACAAGAGAAATATTGATGATTTTTAGCCCATGGACACTTCATAGATGTTGTAGATCATGGAAGAGGGGTGACTGACTGCCAGGATAACATAATACATCCTGGTTATGTTTTAAGGCACAGACTATTGGAGGCCATTTCTCAGTAAGATCAAAGATCAGAAACTGAATTCTACTGATATGGATCCAACAGGGAATTGGTCATACCTGGGATCCACCTGACTTGGGGGAACAAAAAACATAAACTGAAGAATTAGCAACAGTTTCCACTCCTGTCTGTCTTGGTTCAAACATGAAAAGCTGTTTTGTCTTTACCATATATTTATATCATCTGAATTCTCTTCAGCTGGTGTTCAGTTTCCTCCCCATGGATGTATCTTCCTTCTCTGAGTTATCCCAGGAAATCCTTTCACACTGTCCAGTACCAGAGTTTTGTGACCATAACCCATGGATATAATTTCTCAGGCGTCATCTACAGTGAAGTCCTTCGCAAGAGAGTTTTCTGATTTTAGTAATATGTATAGCCATTGATGAATCCTCTGATGATTTTAAGGAAGGGAGAGAGACCTTTTTTCAGTCTTTGCACTGGGCTTGCATTTTCTCCTTTGGGGACCTTAAATATTTCAGGGCATTTATAAAGGTTGACTTCTTCTGCCTTGCCTGCCTACCTCTGTGGGGTATTTTATTTGGTCTTATGTCAAATGAAGATGCAGGCTCAGAAGGTTAGTAACACTTAAAAGCACAGGAAAGATCAATATGGGATTTGGAAAAGTGGGAAGAAGCAGCCCTGATGGAACTTTATAGCCCACCAGAGAGTGTTTTTATATTGGAGCTTTTTGAAGTGAAAATCAGTCTAGACTCACCCCACCTAACTGAGGCTCTAAATTTTGAACACAGCAGCCCTTGGGAAACATAAGAATCTCCAGAGTGTAGTACAGTCTATCCCAAGATCTTTTTTCCACTGACTGTAATAGGAGCTGAAAGTGGCTGTGCTCATTTTTAAATGCTTAAAGTAAGATAAGGTAAATCTGGGCTCAGCAGTGAATCCAACTTACCTGTAAAGAAAACGAGCTCTAAACCCATCCTGTAGATTGAAGGATTGCTGAGTCTGTACTCAGAATGTGCAGGACCAGAGGATCCTGGCAGAGGTTTCCAGCACTTAGCTTTGCTGCTGAGCGTGTCAGAAACACCCCAGTGGAATCATAAAGGCAGGAAACAAAAGGCAAAGGACATCCCAGACCTGCCTGATGTCTTCCTACCTGCTGCTGTCAGCACTGTCACTCACCCCAAACTTCTGCCTTTTGCTAACTGCCTGGTGGCCAGGAATTCCAGGAGCTGTTCTGGTGTGTCAATATTCTCCATGGAGCCCTTTTCTGCTCTGTTTTCTTTCTTTATCTAGTGTGGGAGTGAGCTGGATGCCACAAAAGTTAGTGCCACAGTTACACAGAGGATTGCAGTAATCACTTCTGGGGTCTCTTTTCAGCAAATTCTACTCTGCTCTTGTGAGACCCCTCCTGTGGTCAAATCTCAGGCCCCCAACACAAGAAAAATGTGGACTTTTTGGAATAAGACCTTAGAGCCCTTTCCAATATCGAAGGGGTTTCCAAGGGAGCTGGAGAGATAGAGCTAGGGATGANTCCTTGCTCTCTTTATATAAACCAAAAAGCTTGTTCACTTTGGTGTTAGGTTCTAATTTAATTTCTATATATGTTTATATTTTTTAGCTATGATGGTTAGAGATTTTGGCATTAGTCACAACTCCATTCCACTGAAACAAAGGTTGCAAAGCAGCAATGACCTATCTTATTTTCTAAATGCTGTCTGATACTCTTAAATCTGACATTCCAGTTACTGACGGCATCCAAGGATCAGGAATCCCTGTCTTTTATTGTGAAACTCAGCAATTTCCACCATTGTTGTGTATAATCAACAACCAAATTACTAATCATCATCATATTTTCATTCATCTGCTTTCCACGGCAAGGTGAGGTGTAGTTGGCCCAATGTCCAAAGCAAATGATAAATTCTAGAGCCAGTAAAACAAAGAAGCAGCCAATTCAACTTCTTTATTATGTATTACCAAGCTGCCCCAGACCAATTATAACCATATTTCTTTGTAGTCTAATTAGGTTCAAGTCAGTTCCACAGTGTGGGAGCCTGTAACGAGTGAGCACGTGAGAAGCACAGCCCAGATTCCACGTGAGGGATCATTAATATGCTCTGGGCTGCTGCCTTGGAAGAGACTGCACCTCATTATGTGGGTTAATGCACTTAAACTAAATGGATGAATCGCAGCCACTTTCAGTGTTTCAAGTCCCCTAGGACTGACAGAGCTGTAGATTAATAAGTTGTTAGAGAGTGATCTGTTGACCTGCTCCATCGTTCTTTGCTTTCTCTCCATCCGCTCTTAGAGGCGTGAAATGCTAAAGTGTAGAAATGTGTCAATCACTGCATTTCAATTTTGTGGCTTTCTCTGGTTTTTGCCTAAGAAATTATCAAAATAGGTGAAACGGCAAAATAAAACACCTGACACATCCAATAACTTCAGTTGACTTTGGATCAAAATGCACCATGCACAGGAGATAAGAGGTCCCCTGCTAACACAAAACACCTCACGATGAAGACTGAACTTTCAGATGCATGGGGCTGTCTAAAATTCAGGCATATCATAGAATCAGAGAGTGGTTTGGGCTGGAAGGGACCTTCAAGATCATCTTGTTCCAACCCCCTGCCATGGGCAGGGAATCTTCCACTAGACCACGTTACTCCAAGTTGGCGTTGGACACTTCCAGGGATGGAGCAGCCACAGCTTCCCTGGGAAACCTGTGCCAGTGCCTCACCATCCTGATAATAAATAATTTCTTCCTAATATCTAATCTAAATCTTCTCTCTTTGGGGTTTATATCCTCTGTTTAACAGGCTATGAAATTATGATGAGGTGGAAAGGGTGTATTGAGACAGATTGTCAGCCACTTTCTTCGATGGAAGGAAAAAATGGATATGAAATTATAGTAGCAGGAGCCTAATTCAATGAGAAAAAATAAACAACAAAACTAAACCTTGGGATTTCGGGGTTTTCTTTTATTTTTTCCCCCTGTTGGTAGTAGATCCTTGAAACTTGTTTTCAAACCACACCATGACCAGGAAATCCCCTTAAAGGAAAAATTAGGATTAAAGACTGTGAGATTATTAGGGAGAAAAGATCAAAGGTACTTTTTCTGTCTCATATTTACTTGTTTTTTGCCAGTGCTGGAGACAGAATACCAAATGATTTAGAGCATTGAGCTGAGGCAGTAGAATTGTCCTCTTGTCCTACCTTGTGCTGATGAAGGCATAGAAGGCTCCTCAAGGCTTCCTCCTGCTAAATTCAAGCAGCTGTTTTCCCAGCACAGGAGATTTCATAGAACCATAGAATATCCTGAGTTGGAAGGGACCTACAAGGATCATCGAAATCCAGCTCCTGGAATTGTATATCCAGTATGCCATAAAAGGGGAGAAAAAGTCAAGAAATTGTTGAAGAGTTGATGGTATGTGCAACATCATCAGTTTTGAGATCTATCTCCTTTTGTGGGCCCAGATTTGGCACAGTCATTTTTAAAGGTCTCAGATCAGAGAAATTTCCCTGGCTCCTGCATGTCTTGTCAGCAGCAGCATGAGACATCCAAACAGGTTTGTTTTCTCATGTTCACATTTGTCCTTAAGGCACCAGAGAAAAAAACTGTTTCCTATTCCACTCCAGACTAAGAGGACCTGACAACTTAATAATTGAACTGGGTACTTAGCTCACTCTGCCTCTGATGTGCCTCTTTTTAATTGATTTTGTCAGGATCTTTTTAACTTCTCTTCCGCTGCTGCCAGAATGCTCTCGCTCCTCATAATGCCTTTGAAAAGAGGTTTTATTAGAATTTTCCCTTGTCATATCCCATTCCCACCTATTTGTTACCAATTAACCCTCTACACCATGGTGGTTTGCAGGATCTGCCAAATTGAACTGCCTGCTGTTGGAAATCTTTGAGCTCCCTGTCTCTGCCAGAGATATTGTACAGAAGAAGAAACTGTGCCTGTATTTTCTTCCAAAGCATCAGTTACAAAACCAGCTGCTTAATGGCATTGTTAGATATATTTTCCGTGAGGAAGGCAAAGGAGAATGTACCCGTGAAGTGACTAAAGAAATAGAAAACAAATCTTCACTTGCAGTTGCAACAAAGTTTGCAGTCAATGGCTCGTTGTCCAAAAGGAGACTGGTAACAAGTCGTGTCCATATTGGAGCCAGCATGGTTTAATACCATTATAAATGACACAGACAACAGGACTGGGTGCACCTTTCTGCAGGTTTGTGGACGACACAAAGCTGAGTGGTGAAGCTGATGCAGCAAAAGGAAAGGATGCTGGGCAGGGGGACTTTGACAGGTGTGGGAAATGTGAACTGTGTGAAGTTAAACAAGGCCAAGAGCAAGGTCCTGCACCCCATTAGGTGATGGCACTCAGCAGTCACTGTCATGGGCAAAACACTCGAGCTGAGGAAATTAGTTTAATTTGTTACTGGTGAAATCGGAGTAAAATGTTGAGAAATAAACCCAAACCTTAAAACACCTTCCCCCCACTCCTCTCTTCTCCCTAGGTTTGACTTCACTCCTCAGTCCTCTACTTCCTCCCCCTCAGTGGGGCGGAGGGACAGGGATTTGGGCTTGCAGTCCCTTCATCACACATTTTTGCTGATCCTCCTCATGGGGAGGGCTCTTCACATTCCTCCCCTGCTCCAGTGAGGGGTCCCTCCTATGTGAGACAGTCCTCCAGGAACTTCTCCAATGTGGGTCTTTCCCGTGGGCTGCAGTTCCTCACAAACTGCTCCAGTGTGGTCCCTTCCATGGGGGGCAGTCCTTCAGGAACAGGCTGAGCCCTTCTGGGGTGTTTGTGGGGACAATCAAACCTGCTCCAGCGTGGGTTCCTCTCTCCAAAGGGTCACAGGTCCTGCCAGGAGTCCATGGACCCCATGAGCTGCAGGGGCTTGGCTGCCTCACCATGGGCTGCACCCGGGCTGCAGGGGAATCTCTGCTCCAGCACCTGGAGCAGCTCCTGCTCCTCCTCCTCTTTCACTGACCTGGGTGTCTGCAGAGTTGTTCCTCTCACATATTCTCACTCCTCTCCTTTGACTGATGCTGGTGTTCCACTGTTCAGCCTGGAGAGGAGAAGGCTCTGCACAGACTTTATTGCACTATTTCAATATATGAAGGGAGCTTGTAAGAAAGACAGAGATTCTTTTCACCAGGGCCTGTAGTGACAGGACAGGAGGCAATGGTTTTAAACTGAGAGAAGGTAGATATAGATTAGAAATTAGGAACAAATTGTTTATATGAGGGTGGTGAGGCCCTGGCACAGGGTGCCCAGAGAAGCTGTGGCTGCCCCATCCCTGGAAGTGTTCAAAGCCAGGTTGGGACAGGGCTTGGAGCAATCTGGTCTGGTGGAAGATGTCCACACAATCCTTGAAGGTCCCTGCCAAACCAAACTATTTTCTAATTCTATGATTTAGCATGGATATAATGTTTTATAATGACCTCATGAATTGTTTGGGGTTTTTTAACGTCATTTGCCATTATAACCAAGTTTGTAATACACAACAGCCTGTCTTTGTTGCCACATGATTTCCTCCTTGCTTGAAGCCAGGCAACCTCTGTAGTTTCAGCAGAGAAATTCTTTACCTGTGTCATTGGTGCCAAATGATCTGCTGTGTGAGCTGGCTCAGGGAAAGCTCAGTCATACTAATGAGGTAATCACTGAGCTCCTAATGAATGGGATTAGTGACTGGGCAAGGATTGTTTGTCCTGGATCCCTTGTTCAAATGCAGTTTGAAGCTCTCAAAATATTTGCTTGCCATCAGCTACGAGCTGGGTTTGTTTCAGCTCTCACTAACTAGATGAAAATTATTTTCATCTCGGCAGGATTTGCCAAATGTGCTGATGGAGGCAGTCTGCAGTTTGTGGTGGATGGAAGAGGGGAGTTCTATTTCAGAAGTAAACTCTCTGTAGCGAGGTAAAGCCGTATGTGTCATAATTTCAAATTTCATGCCAGCATGAAGCTTGGCTGGAGAAAAAGAAGAAGAGTATCACTCTTTTAATTAGCTTTTCTTAATAGCAATTAATGAATATTTAATATAACATATACCAATCCAGTTAGGTAGATTTTGTAGACCTAAAGAAAACCCACCAGAAACTGTGGCTTGTGTTTCTTCACCAAACCTGACCTCGTTGATTCAAGAAGTTTCACAGTTTTGACCCTGAACAAGCTTAAGCACCTGAAAGATTTCTCTGAGCATTTTCTGTGCTCAGCCTCTACTGACAAAAGGCTGTGTCAGCTCTTTGGAAAGGGAGCATGTGACTGAAATCAGTGCAGGTGAGAACCCAGTTTAATATTTGTTGTTTTCTAAAACGTCACAGTACCCAAAACCCCATAACATAGAGGTAACATGTTTTTGTTTTTTTCAGTGAGAAATATTTTTGTCAAATGATTTTACTTTTCCCAAAGAGTAAAACATATATAATTTTGTTAAATTCTCTTCAATAATTCCTATGGCATTTTAATTAAAACCATTTTTGAAATGCTTTATTTACTGGAGGAAAGCTGCATTTATAACACACAACACATTTAAAGATTAATTTAAATGGCACTTTCAATCATGTTGTCAGGAGAAAACATTGTGGATGAAAATGGAACAAAATCACAAATGTTGGTTGCATTGAAACCTATGAAATGAAATCTAAAGCAAGATTTGTCATTTTTCATGAGATATCTTGCTTGGTTTTTTTTAAAGGCCCTAAAAAATTGTAATAGTATATTTTGTTTATTTGTCCTGCTCCTTCAGTGGTGTTTCTCGTGAATAAATGTGGTGTTCTGTGCATACAGTGGGATCAAATAAGCATTTAACTGATGTGTTGTAAATGGCACATGTAATTGTGGAAGTGCTTAGCTCAGATCCAGCAGAGCAAATTCTAAAGCAGCAGTGCACAGTAGGGGAATCTGAGCTAAATTAATTTTTAAACGTACAAAAACAGTAACAAAAAAAAAAAAAAAAAAAAAAAAAAAAGGAAAAAGAACCAGACAAAACATCTTGACTTTCACGGTTTTAAATGAGCAGAATTGGAGATCAGGAGCATGTTAAAAACACAAACAATAGAGATGAATTAACAGTTACTTATCTTACAGTGCATTGTATAGCAATTCTAGAGGCAAAGAAATAGCATTCCCCAGACACGGGGGACATAATTAAAATCTGTAACATAAGGTAAAACATTTCCACAATGAAGGGGGAAAAAAATAGGCAAAATTATTCACAATGATACCAACACACAGTATAAAACTTAGCTCTTCTTTCATACAATTAGTGCTTGGTTATAGCAGGTTTAACATGGCGTGATCAGTAATGCAGACATGGATGCAGGGCCTCAATGTGCAATGCCTTGAGAATCCATTCCACTTCCCAGGGTGATCACAGGCTCTGCAAAACCAAGAACAGCTGGTGAGTATTCACAGGATCCCCGGAGAATTCCTGATGCAAAGTTGTCACTGATGGAAGGGTGGCTGCTCCCCAGAAAAGGCACAGTCAACAACAAAGCAGAGTAAGCTCAGGAAAGTGTATTTTGACTGGTTCCAGTCTAAGATAATTGTGGAAGTGGAAGGGATGAGGAGTCTGGGACAGATTACCCACAGAGGATGTGGACTCCTATCCCTGGAGTTGTTCAAAACCAGGCTGGAAGGGGCTCTGATTAACCTGGTCTAGTGAAAGATTCCCTGCCCATGGCAGAGAGGTTGGAACAAGACGATCTTTAAGGTCCCTTCCAACCCAAACCTTTCCATGGTTCTGTGGTTCTATGACTGAGAGTACAGACACAACAAATTTATCAAGAAAATACAGCATAGCCTGCTGTAGCAAGGAAAAGATTTTGTGTTCTCTTCAATGCCAGCAGTTCTCATACCTGGAGAAAAGTGCATTTAGTTTTAAAAGTGTATTTTTCTGCAAAATGGACGAAGAATAGAAGACAGACTGTGACACTGGTGTACTTTGCAGCACAGAATATTTCTAAAAAATCGTACTGTTTCCCATTTTGCCAAGCAATGAAAACCTCAGACACTTCCTCTGACTCGGAACAACTCGTTATAACTTGTAGATCGCTAATTAGAGATCAAAACCATGTAGATCCAAACATAAAATGTTTACACTATTCATACAGACTGTTAATGGAATTTTAAAAAGGCAACTTTTTATGAAAGAGAAAAAAGTTTCTCTCCAATTACTGTAAAAGAAACTTCTTAAGAAAGACAGCAGCAGCAGGATAGCACCTCCAGGATCAGCACTACAGAATTCTGAGGTTACACAGATTGTATTTTTTCACTCACCACCCCACAAAACAGCTCAGTGTGTTTGTAGGAAGCATCACTATGAAATACATCAGCAGGCTTTTGTAGCGTTTGTGTTCATTCTACCTCTACTTCTTTAGTGAGTATTGTTTGTGTGCACATGCAGTGTAAGAAAATCTAGTTAAACTTGTTATCCAGGGTGAGGAACAGAATGAAAAACTGGTTTGTTATTATTATTACTGAAGATACAACTGATAACACCTTTTTTTCTCTTTTTTAATAATATTTTTAGTACAGGTAAAAAGCCTTAGAAACACTGTTTTAATTATGCTTTACTGCAAACCAACAAGGTGTTAAAATAGGCCACAATCAGACACAAAACAGCCAAATACAGACACACACATATTTCTATTTATGCTAATTTTTAAACTGCTCATAATAAGATTATTCAGATAATATTTTGAAAGCAGATGTCCATTGTGTGCTGTGCTGCAGATACAAAGCACAGATGAGGGTTCCTGCCTTGTATTCACACAAACACCTCAAAGAGGCAATAGAAACACTCTGCTCTAATGGGAAGGGTACCCTTCTGAAGATGACATTCATCCCAGCTAATTCAAAGTGTAAGTACCTCCATCTGAGTGTAATGACTCCCACGCTTCAGGCTCCTATTACATTAATTACAGATCTAATCAATAAAGCCAAAGATTTTTAGGGTGGGGATCATTTGAATAAAGTAATCAACTCCATATTGACCTAAATTTCACTGGCTGGTATTGACTCATTAAATGCAAAGGGATCTTCAGGATGACTTTCTCAGATGCAGAAAGGTTCACTGTTGACATCTAAATTTAGCTGCACAAATTCAGCAGGCAAAGTCCTTTTAATGTCACAAAAGGAGTTGCTCAAGTCACTCACATAAGTGGAAAAGCTCTGGAAAGGGGATGGACACCACTAATCATGTAACCTTTCCTTCCACTTGGGAACTATTCTCACTTTTCTGTTCATTTAATATTTCACAGCACTTTTTAAACAGGCAAGGCTGGAAGGTGAGCCTTGAAAGCCCCTTCCAACCCAAACCTTTTATGGCATTATACAATTCTATGATATTTCTACAGGTGCCAATCACCAACATTCACTGCCGTGCAAGTCACAGAAGCACAGAATGGTGATTCTGGAGATGAAGAAGGGTGATCAGGGCTGTGGACAGTTGGATTTTGAATAGTTCCAAGGTTGGAGGCTCCACAACTCTCAGAAACCTGTTTTCCTTTTTGGCCACTCTTAAA
>VWZT01010889.1:205720-259924 GCA_013397055.1 Pachycephala philippinensis | reverse complement strand
TTTCTTCCTTTCTTCCTTCCTTCCTTCCTTCCTTCCTTCCTTCCTTCCTTCCTTCCTTCTTTTTATTTTTTTTTAATGTACACACAAACTGTTCCCATTTTCATATGGAATCCAGATTATCTTCATTTTCTTGGGCAGCATTATTGGAAATAAGCATAAGTATCAACTCCCATGCTAGGTCCTACTGAGACCCATCTAATGAAAGCCTTATAAATTCTTTAGTTACTGCATGGCTACAACTCCTACCTTGGTTTCCCCGTAATGTTCTTCATGCCCAGAAAAACAATCCTCTCCTCCAATATGTATGTTCTCCTGCCATCCTCACCAAAAATGAATAAAATAAAACCCACAGACTGAAGGGAAGAATAGAAAAATACTTCGAAGAAAGATCTCTGAGTTACTAAGCAAGAAACAATGTCAGAATTCCCTGAGCAGGAAATAATCAGAAGCTTGGACAGTGCCTGAGGGAATATTTTATGTACATCATCTCTTATTACTCTTCCTTGGGTGCCTGTTCATGGGTGCTGCTGGAGACAGTGAACGGGTGAAACATTCTTTCATGCTGGCCAGGCTGGGTGTCCTCACATTCCCAAAATCAGCTGTATCAGATTTATCAGGGTGCTGCACCCATTTAACTCCTCCCTGTTTATGGTCACTGCTGGGAAGAGCAGCACTAAAGGGATTAGGTAGAGTTCCAGAAGGGTCTCCATTTTCTTTTGAAAAGAAACAGGAGTTTGTTGGGGAGGGAAGATAATCATGAGTAGCCACTGAAGAGCCAGTTATGCATTATTTATTCTGCATTGTGCCTCCAGTTCCATTTCTGTGAGCAGAAATTATTGAGATTTTACTTGCTCCTTAGCATGTAGTGCTATAAGAGATTAAGAAACAAAACAGGGGAGATGAAGTCCTTAAGGGCTCCAGGAGACACAGAGAAAACTTCTGGGTATCAAAGAAGACTTTTTACAGCTCAAGTCTATTAAACAAAAGGCAGAGGAAGAAGAAAGGGATTTCTGTTTAGGTATTTTTAACAGATCTTGGGTACTACAGTGACTGAGGTGTTTGACATGCTTAATATAAAAGTGAAAAACTAGTGTAGACAAAATACAAGATAGGAAACTCCAGGGAGTTACTGCAAATCCATGTGATGGAAAGACATTTTTGAGTTTTCTTTACGTCTTTGTAGTTGTTTGAAAAGCAGAATAATTTTGGTAGCTGATGCACAGCCTTCTCTGTCCAGCAAAACCAAGATCTCCAAGACAATGGCATTTAGCAATGAATTTTGGGACTGCCCACGGACTTTTTCAGAGTGATTTTACTGGAAATCATATTTAATAGGACTGAACAGAAGCCTACACGTCCTCACATTCACCAAGCAAGTGGAGATCCTCACTCCCCAGATACTGAAATTTCCTCTTAACAAGAATGACAGCAGCACTGAAAAACCAAGTGAACAATCAAAGAAAAAACCCAAGTGTATAATATTTGTTGTTCTTTACCTGCAGTTGGCAGCAGTTGGAAGAACCAGAATAAACTCAAAGTATACCCTGCCAAGTGTTTCTTTAGGTGTCCTTTGCCTTCACTGCACTGGATTCCTAGTCTGGAATTCCTTCTTTGGAGGTGGCAAATTCCTGCAGCACCACGCCCCAGTCCATCACTCGAAGTGACCCCTCAGAGCACACAGTCCCTCTCTGTATCCCCCCCTCAATAAAGCTGACTGGAAGTGACCCCTCAGAGCACACAGTTCCTCTCTGTATCCCCCCCTCGATAAAGCTGAAGTGCTGCTGCATCTGGAAATAAAGAACTCCCTCCTCCTCTGCAGCAGGTGGAGCCCAGAGCACACCCTTGTCTGCAGCAGCAGGGATGAAGTTGGAAAGATTCCTCCACAGTGGGAGGGACCACGCACTCTTAGGAGACCACTTTGCCTATTTTCCCCAACTCTGAGGATGAAGGAGAAGTGAATCACTACGAGAAGGATGGGAACACTCATTGATACATGTCAGGCTGTGATTTAGACCAGCTTCATCTTTGTTCTTTGGTGAGGAATAATAAATATTTTAAGGGGAAATGGTGATGCTACTTAAAAAGCACTTACCTAATTAAACCTCAAGTGCAGGAATCTTTATTCTGCAGAGCAGCACTCTGTGATGCTCAGCACCTCAGGCTATACCTCAGCCATATGGCACTTTAATAGGCACTAGCAGAGGGAGCCCTTTTTATATTTTAACAGATGGGTGCAAGTTGCTGGGGTTGGAGCAGAGGGCAGAATGAAAGAAAACGTAAGCAAAGAAAATCAAGAAAAAGACGAAGTTTAAAGGATGAATTCTTATTGAACTCTTCCACTTCGGCTCCAAACAGCCTGAGGTCTTGTTTCTTTCCTAGAAGGAGCTGCAGTTGTTTCCGGCCCCTTGGACTCAGACTCGCCGATCACAAACCATTTCACAGCAGATTTACCAGTGAGGCGTTGTCCTTGCAGCAGAAATACCACTGCTGATTTCAGTCTGCTGGCCCGACAGATACTTGCATGAGTTTACAAGAATTGAAGAGAGAAGGGATTGCATGAGGAGAAGAATTGAAGCTTTTATAATGTTCCTTCTGCTGTACCTGCACCCCTGTATATTATAGTCTCAACAAGTTTGGGCTGTATCAGAAAATGACTGCGAGACCTCAGAAAGGAAAGTCAGTGCAGAGCATGTTGCAGAGGAAACAGGGTAAAGAGAATCCAAGAAAAGGGTCAGAAATTAGTTATTTGAAAATAACTAATTTACTGAAATGTTTAACTTTCAGATAGGTCCTGATTTTGTGGCCAAGAAGGCCAATGGGATCCTGGGGTGCATTGGGAAGAGCATTGCCAGCAGATTGAGCGAGGTGATCCTGCCCCTCTGCTCAGCCCTGGTGAGGCACATCTGGAGTGCTGTGTCCAGTGCTGGGCTCCTCAGGACAAGGGAGACATGGAGCTCCTGGAGCAGGTGCAGGGAAGGACTGTGAAGATGACAAAGGGACTGGAGCATCTCTCTTACAAGGAAAGGCTGAGGGAGCTGGGGGTGTTTGGCCTCGAGAAGAGACTGAGAGTGGACCTCATCCCTGTGTGTCAGTGTCTGCAGGGAGGGATCAAAGGATGGACCAGGCTCTGCTCCTGGTGCCCAGCAATGGCACAAGAGGAAAGGGCAGGAACTGATGCTCAGGAAGTTCCACCTGGATGTGAGGAAGAACTTCTTTCCTGTGCAGTGACCGAACACTGAACAGAGACCAGAGAGGGTGTGGAGTCCCCCTCACTGGAGATATTCCAGAACCCTCCGGACTAAATCCTGTGCTCTGGGATGGCCCTGCTGGAGCAGGGAGGTGGCACTGGATGACCCCACTGTGGTCCCTTCCACCCTGACCCATTCTGTGATTCCGCGTGATCTGGTGAGACTGTGGTTTTAAATACAGCAATTGCATTCAAAAAATAGGACTGTCAGCGAAAGGGACCATAGGGCTAAAGGAATATTATTTCATTTACATTGTGGTTGCTACATGGTTTAATGTTTCCCAAATCTGTTTGGATGGCTGCCATTTCATAGCTTTGTTGCCTCACCCAAAATGTTGTGTGACGCCTGTCACATTTTCCTATCCTTCCTTTCCAGTATTTCCATAAATACCATTCCTTTCATCACATGCACTTGTTTCCCACTTCACAGGGTAAGTTTAATTTGTCCCAAAAGGCCTGTGGCAACTTGGTGGCAAGCTTTTACCCTCTGGGGATTGATAGGGACCTCATCCTAGGGAGCTCTGATGCAGAGCTGCACCATTCAGCGTGGCACTGCAGATAATTCTGTCTGCTGACATTCCTGCACCAGTTCTGGCACTGCATCACCCCGGGTAAAGTTCCTGCAGCAGCTCCAATATCCTTCTGCAAGAATATACAACATGCAAAGTATTTAATGCGTGCTCTTGATAAAACACTCTGTTTTCTATAGAAACTCTGAATCCATAAAATGTATGAAATATTTACTTAATCAGTGATTTTTCTCTATTTGTTCTGTCTTCCAATGTCCATTGGTGTACCATAAAAAACAATGTTCTGTGAATGTGTTCTCAGAGCATTAATTCCTTTAGTGAGAAACCCTCTTGTTATTTTAATCCTCCATCTGAATTCCTTATGAAGAAAATTATAATTAATGTAGAGTTTTTATTTTCATTATTATTCATCACTCTCTGTAATAGTTCAGCATTTTAAAAAGGTAAAACTGGATGTTTCCAACAAAGCACAGATTTCATATTGGGTTCTACTGAATTTTAACTACAAGAAATAATAAACGGAAATGTGTTACAATGTTTATGTGTATTTCAAATTGTATTTCCCAAGCTGTCTGTGGATCTATGTCAGATTTGAATGCTTGTGGGGGAAAATTAGATCTACTCATGGCTGTCACATTGGAATTCTTTTGATGGGCCTAGCAGGTCATGCCAGCCATGGTATCAAATTTTAGTCTTAGAACATTATCAATTCTTATATTAAAATTTCCTTTTATTTAACACACTGGAGACTTTTGACTGGAACTACCTGGTTTATATGTTTTAGGGGTTTTTTTTATTTTTTCTACATGGCGAGGCCTGTTTTGGTCAGGTTTTACTCGACAATTGAGAAATAATTGTCATGGATTGGCTGTACACAGGAGTAGGATATTCTAAGTCCAGCCCCACATGGGGTTCATGCAGTCAATAGCAGAGTTTCAGCAATGCATCTGCTTTTTCTGCTTTGGAAATGCCTTGTTTTGGGGTTTTTTTGGGGGAGGGGGATTCTTTTAACGGGTCTTTTCTAGCTAATCCAAAACTGTGCAAACTGTAAGGAAGCAGCTCTTCCAACTTGAAAGTGAGAAAACATCCGTGCTGAACTCTCTGTCAGGGAACTGGAAAGCGTTGCACCGTCTTTGGGAAGTTGGTTGTAAAACTGTTGCACATACACTGGGTCTGGTTCTCACATTAGAAACATTTTATGCTTAATGTAATTCAGTTTATGGCCCCAATGCACTGCAAGAGTGGTGTAAATTGGCGTTAAAGTTAATGAGAATTAGGCCTAGGGAGTCTAATATTTGCTTTCTACAGTGTTTGAAATTACTTCTGTTGTTTTATAGCAATGTTTAAAAGTCAGCACAGAGACATTATAAATAAAAAAACTTGGGTCAGATCCATCCATCCATCTATCCATCCATCCATCCAAGAGAAATGCACTGCAGCATTTGATACAGAGTCTAAGCCTTGATTTAATTACAAGGAGGATTAATTTGGCCTTTTAAATGCAGATGTGGATGCAGTACTTTCTCTAAATCCATGTCTTTCAATCATTTAAAACAGGCAACACTTTATTCAAAGGTAAAAGTTTTCATGAGCCTCATTTCACATTTCTTCTGTGAGTAAAAAATGATGCAAGGATAACAACGATAAACGCAAATAGTGTCTCATGAATAAGTTTCAAAATGCTGACAGAAAATATTTGCCCTTGCATGAAAGAAATGCTTTGGGAAAACAGAAACAGAGATTTCCTTTACCTTCAAATGTAATAACCTTTTTAATAACTTGGGAACCATCTGATTGTTTGTTATGAAGCTCCCTGTTTCTGCTTATGTAGGGATTTTGTTTATTATTATGGTGGTATTTGTCTTTCTCTACCCAAAATTGGTTGGTGCCCAAAGGAAAGCATTAAAAAAGAATTCACAAATTTCTGATATTTCATCATTTCAGTTATATTTTAGCAAATATTCAGATCTCTGAGGTACTCTCAGAGCAGTATTTTGCAGTGGTGTTATATTTCTACGAGGCTGGAGAGAAATATCACAGAAATCCAAGAATACAAATGCATTGAGACTGTTCTTTTTAGAAGGGAAAAATCTGTATGAGTACAAAAAAGCAGTTGCAATCCACGCAGATGCTCTTTGGATTTTCTTACTAAAAATGATCATTTTTATATAGACCAAAATAAAACAGAAAAAAAATACTTTTCAGTATAATTACTGCCATACATTATTTGAAGGCAAAGGTCAGGAGATAAACCTTAATAATTGATAAGACAAGGGGAAAAGGCCTCAAGTTGTGCCAGGGGACATTCAGGTTGGATATTCAGAAAAATTTTTTCACTGAAAGGGTGGTTAAACATTAGAACAGGCTGCCCAGGGAAGTGGTGGTGTCACCATCCCTGGGAGCGTTTAAAAGATGTGGCACATGGGATATGGTTTACTGGGCACGATGGGATTCAGTCAGAGGTTGGATCTGATGGTCTTTTTCCAACCTTAATGATTCTATTATTCTATGACTTAATAAAGGTAATCAAAATATTTCTTGGAAATGGTGCTCCAAGTTCAGTGTCCTGAAAACCATCTAAGACAGAGAGAAATATTCAAATGACATGGCAAAGGAGGTGTCTGACCTTTACATAAACTTAAGTATTCTTATTTTTTGAAATTTCATAGATATTCAAGGTTGGTCTCTCTATGGTACAAAAATCCCACTGAAGAAACATTTTTTACATGGACTATCAATCTGTGATAACTGAAAATATGAGAAAATGTCTCATGGGAATCTCTGCAAACCTCAGTGACAAAATTATATGCTCCAGGCTTGAGGTTTCTTCCAGGTAATTAAAAAAGGACATATAACAATCCCAAATCCAGTGAAGAAAAGATCAAATTCAAAATATCACCTCCAAAATACTCCAGAGTATAGTCCAGAAAACCATACAAAGGCTTTAATATAATCCTTTAACATAAAACTGGAGTAGGTCTTTTGGAAGCTCAAGGAATTATGATTCACTACTCACAGAGTTTGAAATCAAAATACACATAAACATAATTTTTAGCTCAGGCTAATTTTTTTGGGGTAGTCATTACAGAGGATGTTTAATAAAGGACTTGAAGAAGAAAGGGGAAATAAATTTCCTTTTCTTTCCCTATCCAGGGATCGAGGAGGCAGAAATGCTTTGAAACCCAAAGACTGACAATTAACATTTCTATTTAGAAGTTGGTGTAATTTTCTCCCCTCCAGTATGCACTAATTAGCTCTGGAAATGCAAAACATGTTTGTGTAACTTTGTGGATTCTCATTTTTAAACTTCACAATCAGGAGGACAGAAATTCCTATTAATGCCAATCTTTTTGCTTAATGCTATTCTCTTTTGATTTTTTTTTGCTCATTTGCTTGTTTGGTTTTAAAGCACTGCCAGTGGAAGAACTACACTTACTTGGTAGAATCTGTTTCTAAAGTGCATAGAGAGACTTCCAAATCCTATGAAATCACAATTCTTATGGTAAAGGAAGAGAGAAGAAAGGACAGGTTGCTGAAGCAAATTATCCCTTGAAGAATTCACGACCACATGGGCTACCCTGAACATCAGCAGAACATCACACTTCAACATAACCATGGAAGTTTCTAGAAGAGAAAAGCTAAATATTCCATCACCAGTACATCCGTCTCCTTCTGCCATGTGCCATTTCCCTTCTCCTATTTGCATTTGAAAGTCTTCTACGGTGTTGCCTTCCCATCATATTAGGGGAAGAGACCTCAGAAGAGACAGCTTGAAAGGGAAACATCTGTCAAGGACCCTGGTGTCACATGCCAGAAGTGACTTTCTGAGCTGACAGTTCATTTGAAGTTGATAGCCCTGTTTTTGCTACTTTCTCTTGCTTTCTAGCCCTGTACACGCTGTGCCATGAGGCCTTGACACCTCCGCGTTTTTTATCCCATGGACTCTAAATATGAACTATGCTCACAGAATAATGGGATCAGAAGGATTTGGGTTGGAAGGGACCTTAAAGACCATCCAGTTCCACCCCCTGACCTGACCTGGGCAGAGACACCTTCCCCTATCCCAGGATGCTCCAAGCCCCATCCAACCTGGCCTTGGACACTTCCAGGGATGGGGCAGCCACAGCTTCTCTGGGCACCCTGTGCCAGGGCCTCCCCACCCTCACAGTAAAGAATTTTTCCCACTATCTAATCCAAACCTACTCTCTTTCAGTTTGAAACCATGTGTTCTACAAATTATACAAGTCACGTCTGAAAATAAATGAAAACTCACTGGGAAGTTGGGCTCTTGCTTATCTGTGAGGGATAGAACTCCCTATCTGCTACTCTTGTTTTAGGAATGGGATGAGCCACCAAATGCAGAAGGACCTCATGGAACCTGGAGTGACAAACTGGAAAGTCCAGGTCTCACATAAGTGTTTTACACTTAAGCTCTTAGAATGATCAAAAAGCTTT
Source organism: Pachycephala philippinensis (assembly GCA_013397055.1). Taxonomy (NCBI): domain Eukaryota; kingdom Metazoa; phylum Chordata; class Aves; order Passeriformes; genus Pachycephala; species Pachycephala philippinensis. The sequence goes on along the minus strand of VWZT01010889.1, from coordinate 251,692 downwards.
AGTGATGTTCTACCAAGAGGTACTGACCCCAAAATTAATTTAGGATCATAGAACATCTCAAGTTGGAAGGGACCCATACTAAAACTAAACCATCTGGCTAAAAGCATTGTCCACACATTCCTTGAGCTCTGACAGGTTTGGTGCCAGGACCACTTTCCTGCTGAGCCCAGCAACTGATCTCCCTCTCAGAGAAGAACCTGAAAATGTCTCTTATCCTAATGGAAAACCTTTGAATCCTGCTGGATGAGGATGTGGTTTGACTCCCTGGGTTTCCTTAAAGGTAATGAATAAATGTAAATTGTGGAGTGCTTTCCTCTTCTTTTCATAAAACATTTGGAAGGAGGAGAGAACAGACAGTATAATTTTCTGTTTTAACAGCGGCTTGTTATATATGAAGTCATTAGGAACAATTAGAGTGATAATGTTGAACATTTTAATAATGCAATTAGAAACCTGAGAAAGTACAGGAAATGTATAATCTACGTAATCTGGGTCCCACTTCACCCGGTTCTGCTGCTGCTACTGCTCTGTGTACCTTCATCACAGCAGACTGGTCTCTGTGACCTCTACCTTGGCACAGAGTGAACAAGACTAACTTTGAATTCCACTCCATTAGTGAGAAATAATGAAAACTCATTGGATTTTAATATTAAATCCCATTGATAATGGGCTGGATTTGGTTTGTGTTCAAAGAAAGTCACATTCTTCAAAATGACAAAAAAAACTCCACCAAGAAAAAGGAGAGAACAAAAAACATTATTTACAGCTTGAAATGAAATTGTTTGGGATAACTCATTCCAATTCCCTTTTGACTGTTGAGCCAGTGATCTTGTAAAGATGGGAAAAATGTGTTACAAAAACTAATATATTTTTTATCCCAATCCTGGTAGCTGCAGGTACTGTGATCAGCCTTAGTGGAGCACAGGACAGGGACCTGTGGGTTGTTTTAGCTCTTTTTAAAAGATGTACACAAGTTCAGCTTCTGATTTCAGCTCTGAAAAAAAAAGGAGTTTGGTTTCTTCTGTCTGCAGCATCACTCAGTCCTTCTGGCACCAAACACCAAACAGCTGCAATGTTCATTAAAAACCAATATCCTATCATGAGTGGTTAGAACAACACCCAAGCTGAAGCCAATCAGCAATAGGACTTTTTCCTTTTTTCCTTTTTTTTTTTTTTTAAGAACAGCAAAACAACAAAAACAACCAAAAAAAGTCAGGAATTTAGTCAGATGAATATTTCATCACCCAGTTTACTTCTCCACTTTGAACACAAATTGATGCTTCAGCAGGACTACAAGGCAGGCAGCCACCTACAGAACTTCCCCAGGCAGGAATCATATGTACTTTTTGAAGTTAAACAGAAATAAGACAGGGACAATTTTTCCGTTTTGTTCCCCTAATTGCCAGACAAAGTGCAATTTTCTGTTCTGTTCTATCAACCAGATGCCCTTGTCATCCACCATCGTGCTACAGTAATGGAACTTGACGTCCTCTTTGTTGTTTCTCTCTGCATTTGTGTGACTCACTGCTCAAAATAAAAATGTACTAAGAATACCAAAGGTTGTTGTCATAGAAAAGTTATGAAATTCCTTTCATCTAATTGCTTTCAGTTAGGTTTTTTTTTCAGAGCTGGGGCTTTTGAAGTTGTCTTGATATGCTGTGAGCACTCAGCCATGGGGTTATGTACCAGCCAGCACATCAGTTTTCAGCAGAAATCGTGCTAAAGGTAAAGTTTTCCAAGGTACTTTGGCCCCTAAAGCACCAAGTGCAGACCTGTGCAAACTCCTCAAACATATGAAAGCTGTAGGATTGCTTTTGAATATTTTACTCAGTTAAAAAGCTGTCCAGAAATGACAAATGGCCACAAATTACCCCGGAGCACCACAAATCAGCTGAAGTTGTGGTGCTCACCACTCGAGGCGTTGGAGCATCACGAAAGGTTAAGAGGAAAGGAAGGACCTGTGCCTTTGGTTTTTGAAGCCAGGACATACAGGTGAGTCTAAGCAGGAGAAATTCCTTTCGTTTGTTAAGAATTAAGAAAGCAAATCAGCTGTTCCAGGACAGCTTTACAGCTCCATGTCAACAAAAACCTCAGAACAACTTTCATTTGTGAGGCCAATCCAAGACTGAGGCAGCAATTTCACTTGGAAAGGTAATGACATACTGAAAAATGGAATGGAATGGAAAAAAGGAAAGGAAAGGAAAGGAAAGGAAAGGAAAGGAAAGGAAAGGAAAGGAAAGGAAAGGAAAGGAAAGGAAAGGAAAGGAAAGGAAAGGAAAGGAAAGGGAAAAAAGAACAATTCAGTAGGATCGAGCCTACAGTGACCATCCAGCCCAAGGGATATATTTTAAAGTTCAGATCACTTTTCTTCTTTACAAAAAAGTAGATGCACAAAAGTCAAAGCAAGGACAACAAATACTGAAACAAAACTGAGGAACTGACTCATGGGAAAATAACCATTAAAATTTAATGAATTTAATTTTCCTTAGTGATTTTGGAACATGGTGAGAATTTGCAAGAATGCCAAATGTAAAATTAGAGGTGGCAGGTCAAACATTTAGAGCCCAAACCACAGCGAGGTGAGGAGATGGTGATAATGGAATGGCTGTAAGAGGAAAATATTCTCCCAAACAAGAGGAAAAGATTGGGAGGTTTATTATGCAAATGCAATGACATAGTAATGTAGTTAAAAGCATGTAAAATAATCACATTTTACCAAAGTCAATTTATAACTCTGAATTAATCCAGAATTATATAGAATTATAGAGTAGGAATAAATTGAAAAGCTGTATTCCAAATGACTGACAAATCCCACACATAAACTCACATCTGGACTGTGAAACCCACTGCCCTGCGATGCATTTCAGGTTTTAGGGGAGCAATTCCTAGAGGTGTAGATAATAATGCTATCAAACTTCATCCCAAAACATTAAAAGAAATTTGAGAAGATATCACATCTTCACTGTTCATAGTTTTAAACCTCAACTTTGGGAATCAGCAATTAGTAGGAAACTATGGTTTGGTCAAGGTGCAGGAGGAAGTATTTTTATCTTGTGTTTAAAGTAATCTGCATTTTATTCTGAATATCTGCACCAGAGCTCAGGGATGCTCCTCTCCTGTGATTGCAGTCTAACTCAAGCCAAGGAGGTCATGGGCTGAAGAGTAAGAATAGAAGTAAATCAATATCGTTCTAGGAAGAGGGGAGAGGTGAAAATCCTGAGGCGAGATACATTTATAACAAAAGCAGACAAATTACTTCACCACAGCACCTCAGCCAGACAGGAGCCTCTCTCCACAGCATCCCAACTGTACTATGGCAGCACAATGGCCTTATAGATCGTTTTCCACCTTTAAGTCTCCTGAAGTTTGTATATATTCTTATTTTAAAGGAATTTTTTTCTGTATTTACCCTCGTACCTTGCTCTCACAAAATTTGATGCAGGCCTGAGCAAGTCAGAAATTACATAAAAATGGTTCTCAGCCCAGAATGGGAGTTCCAGCACAAGGAAAAGCCACAAATTCAACACTTTTCACAGTTAAAGGAGTTTGAAAAGAAAAGGCAGAATTCTTAAACCTAGATACAATAACCTCAGTTTCAACAGGGGCCAGAGGGACTCTGCCCCACTCCTGCTCCCATAACCAATGTCTCATTCCAGGTACAGTGAGCTGTTAATAAAACTTTGCTTGGGTTAGGGAAGGACATACTCAGGTTTTCATCCCAGAGGAGTTTTCCTGTGTTCTGGGTATCAGATGGTGAATGTAAAACAGAGTTTAAGACTCCTTAAAAGCATTTTGAGCCACAAGGAGTTCAAATGGCTCACCAAGAGCTGTATGACAAGCAGATGACAGGATTAGCTTTTTATCACGGAAGTGGATAATATAAAGCTCAAAATTCTACTGCAACAGCTGTTGAAGACAGTGACCCATGTGCTTTAGTACCATTTGTTTTGCATGTATTTATCCTATAATTAGATGGCACAGTGTTCCCACCTTTTTATGCTGAAGTTTCCTACATTTATTTCAAGCTTTAATTTCCGCTCCCTAAGGATTTATCTCCATTGTCACATGGTTTATCGTGGATGTTCGATCACTGGTTATCTCTGAGCAGCAGTAGGAATGAATTGGCTTTGTCAAAATCCTGGTGGTTTTTTTTTGCTTCTTTTTCNTTTTTTATTATTATTATTATTCTCTTCTTCTCCCAAGTTTGTAATGTGCAAGTGTATCCATTGCTGGAAATAACCTTAGCTTTAATAGCCTCATTGATGAGGCCATAAGGGGGCACATAACCATTTAAATGAGCTTACCCAGAATGACTCGCTGCCAGAAATGCTTGAAACATCCTGTGCATCTCTGCCTCCCTTTCAATGAGGGTCATTCTTTGCCTGCTGATTACCACAGATCACCTCATACAGCGATGCAAACTCGGTAAAATGATTAAACTCTGCTCTTTTTTACCCACAGTCCTAAAATATCCTTCAGATACCTTCCTGAGAAATTCAAATGTAGCTGTTTTTCAAGCAGGGGACTGATACTGGCAGTGGCACCCAGAATATTGCTTTTGTCATTCATCTGAAAAACAGATGCAGGGCTGGATTTGCCTATGCTTACTATAAGCATAAGGATGTCCTAAATTCTTCAGGAGTTTAAAATTCCTTAGAAATGCCACCTGCATGATCCATCCAGTTGCTCCTGTCTTCATTCCACGAGCTCTCAGGAAGTGCAGGCGAGGGGAATGACTCTCCCATGCTTCCCTTGACTTTCACTCCCAGGGAAACAACCATCCAGATCTCTGGGTATCTGCAAAGCTTCTGGGAATGCACATCTGCTGCTAAGGTCTGTTGTGAACCTACAGGCTGTCATCTGGCTCAGCTCTCTGAATAAAACAGGCCTTAAGCATGAATAATTCAGCATCCAAATGCCACCAATCACTTTTGACAAAAACATCGCTGCACTTCAGGTCCTCATTCATAAACTCTGATCAAAAAAGCATGATCCTACATAAAAGGGGTGTTTGGGACATAAGTCCTGATATGCAATGGTTAAGTGAGACATGGATGCTCCCAAAGAAGAGATTAAATTTACATTCTGGGTTTGAGTTGTGTGCAGCAAATCAGACCTGTGACCACATGGTAAAGATGAGAGGGAGAAACGATTGTTCACTGATCACTCCCCATCCTGTGCCTAATGTCATGTTCCTTAGATGAGTGATGTTTATATCATACCAGAATACATACAAAAGAGAGCTGAAATAAATTATATAAGCAATATAAATTTTTACATTTTCCAGCCATTAAATACTTTAATTTTTAGACATTATAGTCCTTTTAAAGATCTACATCTTTGCATATATAATTTATACTCATTTCACACGAAACACACTCCTGCTTTGTTACTGAATCGTGTGATTAATTTTTCTTAGCAGATCCAATTTAAGTTGAATATATGTGGAAAAGTGGTAATTCCCACGTGGCAACTATTGTTTCATTTTAAAATACCACCAGAACACGCTGAAAGCCAAGCACTGAATGCAAAACTCTTCATTCAGACATGACAGCTCTCTTTGCCTTTTCTTAGGTGCTTTGCCACACCATGCCACACATTTTTGGGGACAGCCTATTTAAATCCAAATGCCAAAGAATTCCTCTCCTGTTAGGCTCCAATTACGATTAGCCCTAACTGCACAGCTGGCTGTTCCTTTTTTATGAGGCTCATCTTGCTTTGCAGCCTGACTCCTGAAGGCTCATTGCCTCTCCCTGGGTGTCAGATATAACTCGATGGGATGTGCCTTTAGGGGGGTTCTTACACTCCCTGTTGGAGGAGTCAGTTGCCATTGGAGGTTAGAGATTCCAATATATTCATTTTGTCAAGGCTGCTTCAAAAATAAACCAAATAAATCTCTCTTTGTGTGGAGAGGCTGAGGTGCCTTTCACATTCGTGGCAACTTTCTTTTGATGTCTGCAGGAGGCTCCCTGTTGTTTCAATATCACTGTTCACATTTCATTGGGTTTAATTGCTCAATGCAGGACTCATTGGCCTGGTGCTGCCCTGTCACTGCTCTGAACTCTCCTCCCTGAGCAGGGACAACAGAACCACTGTGGAGTAGCTGCTCACAATGTCACTGATTGAGAACCAGAGCAAAAGGGGCTTCCTTGCTCTTTTCATAGATTATCGTGGTGCAGGTGTTACTTAAGATTGGTGTCTTTGGGTTGATTAAGACTGATGCTGCCCAGTTGTTGTCTGCAGCTTTCTCACTGATCTCTTCTCCCTGGTGATTCCCTGAAGGAATGTCCTAAAGTTGTGTCAGGGGAGGTTTAGGTTGGATATTAGGAAAATACCACCCAGAGGGTTGTTGGGCACTGGAACAAGTTCCCCAGCGCAGTGGTCACAGCACCAAGCCTGGCAGAGCTCAAGAAGTGGAAAGTGTTCAAGGCCAGGCTGGATGGGGCTCTGGGCAACCTGGTCTAGTAGAAGATGTCCCTGGCCACGGCTGGGGATGGAACTGGATGATCTTTGAGATCCCTTCAACCCCAAACCATTCTGTGATTCTTTTACTCTCTAGAATTGGACCTACCAGCATCTTCAAGGGAGCACTGCCGAGTATCAAGCCAGCAGGGACAGGACCACACAGGCTCTGCTCTCAGACTCTCATCCATTACAGCTCTCACAGAAAGAACAACCCAAGCCAGGATGAACTGTGAGAAAATCCCTGTAAAAGTGATTCCATTACAGCAGAGTTTGGGAGCACAGCAGTCGAGATCCTGCCACCGACGGGAGGTCTCACCAGCTAACGACAGCCTTCAAAGGTGTCTTCACATAAAGAGAAGGTTCTTTTATCTGTCTCCTGCCAGGGAAGCAGGTTAGGAGAAACTTAGAAGCACTTTTTTCTAAAGATGCTCAACAGGAGCCTCACTGCAGCGATCGAGATGAAAGTGGTATCAGCTTCTCAATGCTGGAAGGTTCAATTTGGTGGCAGTCACTTTGCAGCCTCTCCAAAGCAAGTCCACGGCCTCACCCCATTCCTGGGAGGCCTTGATGGTTAAAGGTACCAATGATTGTGGCTGTGCTGCTGGAGAGGTGCCAGGGGATAAATTCTTTGTGCCTCTCAGAGGTTTTAGTGACTTTGAGGGCCAGCATGGAGTCTTGTATGACTTTTGGTGAGAATTTAATCACTCATTAATTTCTGGAGCTTTGATAACACTTGCTTCCTCACAGAGGAAATATGTGCACTTATATAAATATATATACACATGCATAGTCAATTTTACCCGAACTATATAAATTGGCAGTTCAAATTCAGGATGTGAAATGTGACTGAGGATGTGAAATAAGATGCACCATTCATACATTGAACAGGGATCTGGAACAAGACTTTTCTCTCAACCTTGAAAGATGTCCTTCCTCCCTGTTTTTCATTTCCCCCTGCTTTCCATGCAGCACTTCTCATAACCCATCACTTCAGCCTCCTCTGTGTCCATGGGAAGGAGACTGGGGTGATTTTAGGTGCTCCCACTGTGCTCAGGGATGGTATTTTGGAGGCTGTGGACTGCAGTAGTTGTGGGGGTACAGAAGGGTGGGTGCAGCACAGCCGATCCCTTGGGCCATGGTGCTGCAGAGAAAAGCATCAGGAGGATTTTCCCTGCTCCTTCCATGGGCTGGGTGAAGGATCCTACCACAGCTCCCCATTAAATCAATACTGCACCTGCACACCACTGCATGAGGTGTTTGTGGGCACAAATGTAAACCCAAAGCAGTAAAGACAAAACTAGCTTTTGCTTCTACTTGTTCTTTCTTTCCTTCTCATTTATCCTAGGGGAGTTTATAGAAGTGTTTTAGAATGTAGTACTTAAATTTATTTAGTGTGGCAACTTATAATCTTAACTAACCTCATAGTTCTGCCTCTCATTACAGCTCTGCTGAAGTCCCAGCTTAGATCCTACCATGCTTTGTCTGCTTCTGAGAGACTGCAGAAGAGGGAAGAGCTGAATAATCTATTTTACAAATGAGTGCACTTTTAAACAAGCAGATACACGATGAGAGTTAAAGTTTCAAATTTTCATCCCGTTGTCTGCAGACAGAACTGGGAACAAAACCACTGCAGGATCAGTCAAGTTCATGGAATAGAATCATGGAATCACAGAATCATTAAAGCTGGAAAAGACCTTTAAGATCATCAAATCCAACTGTCAACCCAGCACCACCACCACGATCACCATTAAATAATGTCCTCAAGTGTCATATCCATGTGTTTTTGAGCTCTTCCAAGGATGGAGGCTCCACCACCAAGTTGTTTGGCTGGTGAACTTCCCTATAGATTGTCTACACAGCCATGGCTTTGGATTTTTTAGATAGCAATTATTTTTCTCTTCAATTCTTCTCTGAAACTGTCATAAATCTACCTGAATTTTTAGCCATTAAAAATGAAATGGTATTATATTAAATTTTACAGATAACAAGAGTTTTATTTGTTCTTATCCCGTCCCTTGTGGCTGGAGAAGTATCTGCCAAGAGAAAACGCTTGTGTCCTTGTATTTGAAGGATATACAGAAGCCAGAAGGAGACCTAGAGGTTATCACTGGGCTTGAAATGTGTTTTCCTTCTGAATTTGTTAATTAAAAAAAAAAACCCAAGACCTATTAGCAACAACAAAAGAAGTTATTGGGGTTTTGCCTATAATAATCAAAATAAATAAAAGAAGCAGGAGGATAAAATCTATGCTTAAATACTTTCAAAAGCAAGAAGAGGGAATTCAAAAGTCAAACGACTTTATTTCCATTTAAAATTTCAAAGTTAAGAAATAGAAGAAATTAAAAGTAACTAGAAGTGAAGAATTCAGTTTGATTCCAAGTCTTAACTATTTTTGTAGTCTTCTAGCAGCTTTTTTTTTAATTTAAACTTTGTTTTGGCTTGATCTTTTTTTTTTTTTCCCTTTCTTGTTTTCTAGATCTATTTGGCACTACAAATGCCCAGGATTTTCTTAAATGTTGAAATAAAAATTAATAAAAATAAAAAGACTGTTAAACAATGGGATCAATAAAAATAACTTCTCTGATGAACTTGAGTAAATGAAGGATTTAAATTATGAAAAAATACTTCTTGTAAGACTTTATTACCATTATGTGTCTGAGGGAGAGATTCCTACAGGTGCTAAACCCACAATTTAAGCCCCTTAAAACCAAATATAAACACGATTCCCCATTATAGACTGAAGTTCAAAAACATGATACAACTCTAGCGGACACTTTCTGGGGATCAGTCCTACAAATTGACCTGTGAGTGATCCTCAGTGTTAAATTCCCTCCACCACAACAGTTTTTAAGAATAATTTCTATGCCTCATTTCAGCTCTCACTGCAATAGGTGCACACAGATGTATTTTCTCCTGTGCCCAAGTGCAATTCTGCAGCTTGATGTGTCAGCTCCAAATCATTTAAAAAAGTATTTCCTACAGAATTCCTCTTGACACCTCCCAGGCTACTCCAGATGTCCCACCAACGATCTGCACAACATAATTAAAAAAGCTGACACTTTTTCCTCTGCAGAATCCTACCTTAGAAATTTCTGTACTATTTTCATAACTCGGTTTTCCCTTCCCCAGTGAATTAACTCGAGCTTTGCCATTTATTTCCATGGTCACAGGACCTGACCTAATGACCAGGCAGGTCTGACATCTGATCTGTGCTCCAACACTGGAAAAATCTATGGTGTCCTTAAATTAAGGCATTTCTAGGTCTTCTCCTAAACTTCATGTCCCAAACTGTTAAACACATTGGATTTAATTTCCAGACACCAGTGGGAATTGTTGTTGTTGTTGTTGTTGTTGTTTTGCTTTCGTATTTGTTTGCTTGGTCTGGGTTTTTTTGTTGGTTTTGTTTTGTTTTCTTTTTTTTTACATATGAGATAATCTAGGACAGGTAATGGCAATGAAACCATGTTTTATTTCCTCCATGGGTAGCCCCCAGCTGAGACATGAAGGGTTTCAGACAGAGGTGAGAGGCTCATCTTGTTCCCACAGATACTCCAAACTCTAACTGTTTCCAAGGAAAATGAGGTTCAGCTGATGGCAATGATGGTGGCATTAGGTGTTGGGAGGAGGATTTTCAAAGGTACAAAGTCTCCTTCTCCCTGGAAACCAATGAGTTATAACATTTTACACTTGATTTGGACCTTTGAAGGTCTCTTTTTTTTCATTAAGAAAAAAATTATCTTCCTGCTGACCCATTCTGTGCAGATCCTTTATCCAAATGAGCACTAACACTCAGAAGAAATCCACATGGCTACACAAGCCCACGTTCAGGCATCTGCCAAAATAACGAACTCCAGATGATAAAATTTGAGATCACCAATATATCTCAAACAGCATTGAGGCAAATGCATCACCTTCAGACTGAAAGGGAAAAAGATTGTGAGATCCCTCCTGAACCCCAACACCTTTTGGGCTGCAATACCCTTCCAGATTTTCATTCCCTCTCTTCCTACCCGAGGTATTTCTGAATTTAAGCATCTCTGCAGGTAGCACAGCAGCAATAACCAATGATGGAGAGCTACAAAGTTCTGCGAAGAGAGCACTTGCAAAAGCCATAATCCTGGAGAAATAAAAGAGTTCCCCTGTATCACTTAGCAAACCAAGAATTCATGATTTTAGGTGCCTTTTTTTTTTCTCTCTGTGCATAAAGAAGATGCACATCCTGTATTGAGCATTCATTGGTTTGCACTCTTCCCCCAGTTCCTAAAGAGTGTGCTTAAAGTGAGAAAGATATTGCATGAGTGGAGTGCTGGCATTTTTCCCAGCAAGGATCTGAGCACTGGCAGTTTTCCTGAACTAAGAGGGACATTTCTATTTTGTCCCTTTCTGTTTTACTTGAAGAAGGATAAAAAAACCAAAAAAGTGCAGCAATAAACGAAATCCAGAAACCAACCCATCCTGCAGTTAATTCTACTTCCAAGTCCTGCTATTTCACTCCAGCACATGCTACAGTGTCCAAGGCACTCTCATTTCCCTGGATGCCTCTGCATCACACACCTGTGTGTTGGATTCCAGGTGGTGTCTGTGCAGAGCAGCTGCTCCCAGGCCTGAATCTGAGCAAGCAGCCTCACTATCAAAAGGTTTTTCATGGGAATCATTCCATATCTGTGATCAGCATCATTGCCTTCCCTTGTATTTTGTTCCATGTAACATCCAGAGGCAGAGCAATTAGTCTGGTATGCAGCTTCTCTATCAGTGCATCCTGTGAATTTTTACAGGCCAGCTTAATGATGTTTGCTGGTTTGTTCTCAAACTGTTTTCAAATAATTCCTATCATTATAACTGCCCTTTTGGCTGCCACTGAGCCCCGGGCTGGCTTTTTCAGGTGATGACTTTACGATTACTCCCCCAAGCTGGAACAGATAATTTGAGTTCTGACAATAATTACACACAGTTTTTATATTTTTTCCTATGCACCCGTTTTTGTTTTTGTCAACAGTGAATTTTATTCTCTTGTGCAGTCATTGAGCCTATTTGAAGACTCTTTAGTTCTAAATAACTCTCTGTCAGCAGTAATTTTACCAGACCATTACCTCACTTCTTGAAAGAGCTTTACGCACAGCACAGCCAAGGCTCCTGTTCATAATTTCCTCCACCATGAAAATTAATCACCTTGTTTCTGATCTCTTCTGTTTCTGATCTTTTTCTCACTGTTAGTTATCAACCTTGCCTCTTCCATTGTGATTACTTCTTTAAATGTGCGGAAGCACTTCTTTGGTGCAGGACACGGTGGGAATCAAAGTACCCTGTGCTGACCACTTGTTCTTGCCTGTGTGTTCTGGGCTCTGATTCTCTGGATCTGACCCTCTCCTCAGTTTTTTAAAAACCCGGGTTTTTTTTTTGCTGTGCTTCACTTCCCCAGCACCGCTGAAGATTCCTTCGAGACATTATCCTGCTGGATTGTCATTTAAAGTTTGCAACACTGAAATTACACCAGCCAGGCCGAGGGAGACTCACAAAAGGAGAACAGGCACAGACAGAATAAGAGCGAAGCGGAGGCTGTGACAAAACCTCAGATAACGAAAAGCATATGGAATTGCAAACTTGTGCTGATATAAAACCAGATAAACAGGCAGGGATGCGTTTCCAGTAAATCTCCAAGGATATGATCTCCAGTTCTGCAGTCCATTCTGCTTACACTGCACACCCAGCTATCTGAAAAATACATTGTTTCGCTCATCCCAGTCTTGCCCTAAAACATCTGACGGGTTTTATAACATCAAGCTGAGTTTATTTGTCTGCTGGGCAGGAGCCCCTTCGGAAGTCTTACAAGCTGAGTTATGGGGACTGACTGGGTCAGTGAGATATTCCCAGTGCTATCAGGGATAGAATAACAGGAATTTCAATAGGGAACAGTGGCAGTGAATGTAAGACTCATCATTTGAAAGGGAAGTCACTGAGAATTAAGCTCTGCATTCCTTCATTCCTAAAAACATCTGCTTTCACTTCCAAAATGTTTTAATTTGAGTTTTCACGAGTACAGGGCTGTTATTTTCCTACTGGAGGTACAATACTATAAATAAGGGATGCAAAAAATATATGTTGTTTTCTTCCTGGTTATTCAAAATATGGGTGGTTTTTGTGCCTGGCTAAAAAGACACCAACGTATCTTGGTGTTTCCTATGTAAAACATTTTCTCTGATTAAAAATAAAGGTAATCTTCATTTTCAGAGGCAACCATCAACTTCAGAGGAACTGGGTTCAGGCTTTCTGAAGAGGCTTTTACTTCTCGACATATCATGAACAAGTTATTTGTGTAAGGCATGCATAAAGAAAAATACAAACTTGAATAGGACTTCTGAACTCTATTTGACAACAAACACACGATAATTACCTGCACCTCCAGCTCTCTACTATTTTAATAAATTTATTAGATCTATGGGACTGTTGTGGAAATGGAAAAGTACCTGATGGATTTTCAGAATTTGTTGTGTTTGCAGTTGTGTTCAGTTGCTATTTGAAAACATGAACATCATATAACTTTTACCTTTGGAGTAAGCAATACTCAGATAAAGTTGGTATAAAAGTAATTTATATGAAATTATTTGGAAGTCTGTAGTAACTATAAAGCCTCCAAATTAATATTTTTGTTACAGGTCTAAATCAACAAGTAGAAATCATTTTCATGTGTCACTGGAATCACTGGATCATAGAACAGCCCAGGTTAGAAGGAACCTCAAAGCATCTTCTGGTCCAACCTTTTCTGGGAAAGGGAGACTTGGTGAGACCATCCAGGACTCTGTCCAGCCCCAGATTGAAATCTTCCAGGGACAGAGACTCTGCCACATACCCGGGGAGGTTGTCCAAGTGACTGGTTGTTCTCACCGTAAAAAGTTTGTTTCTTCTCTCAAGATGAAACCTTGTCTGGTACAACTTGTCTCATCCATGTGCCTCCTTGTGCTGAGAGAGCCTCTGTCCCCTTTGTAGCCACCCTTTAAGTACCAGAGTGCCATAAAGAGCCTTCCCTTCTCCAGGAAGAGAAGGTCTAACTCCTCCAGTCTTTCCTTGCCATTTCCCTTATTATTTTTCTCACTTTTATGAGGGTTATAACAAAAGTAAGCTTATATTTGATATTGTGCTGCCCCTGTTGGCACCTGTGTCAATCTCCCACCACCGTTGGAGGGTTATGGATGCATAACCCTGTCTGTCTTGCTCTTTTTTATCCAGACTTCCATCCTGATCCCAAAAAGCTGCCCTTGATCCACTTCAACAATTTCCCACACCGTGTGGATCTCTACCTTGCCTTACAAGGCCACTGAACAAGGAAACTCTCCCTGAAAACATCTCCAGCCCCCCATGCTAAGTGAGATTAACATGAAATTAAGAACACTTTGGGGAGGGTTTGTTCAGCTTGGATGCTCTGCAGCCCCATCTTTCTGCATGGAATGTTAAACTTATGTTAATTAAAGCTGAAAAATTGCTTCTACTGCAATTGAGTGTTTGCAGGATCTTTTCTCTCCTTTTTATTTTGGAGTCAGAAAACAAGTTTTACTGAGGGAAAAGCTGGAGAGGGCCCAATCAAGGGTAGTATGGGTGCACTTTGAATTCCTTGGTGAACCAACCAACCTGAACATCATGACACCACCGAGCTCCTAGCCCGCCAAATTGGAATCAATATCACTTAGGACAACATTTCATTAGAATTTTATGCCCCTAATTATAATATATACTGCAGCTCGTGGAGGGCCTGTTCTCTGCTTGTCGATTCAAGTGCCCTTGCCAAGGTAACCTGTAAACTGCATTATATAGGATTTATTACATCATTTCCTTTGTGAATATAAGGTGATTATCACCTTCATTACCAGTCATAGATGTATGCACTATTGTATTTTAAGTGTATTAGTGCCTTCCACGTGGCACAGGGTAATTTACAATTACAATCGCTTCCCCTTAATCGTTACACTACAGTCTATTAGCAAATTGCATTTCCTAAGGCCTGGAAACATTTTTTTTTTAATCATCCTTGAAACACAAGGGTTTTGGTTTCCTGACGGTTTATTGCTGTTTCACTTTTACACCAACTCCTAAATTGTTTTTCCTTGTCTCCTATCACCGTTGAAACATGTGTGCTGAAGGTACTAGCCAGCAATCCTCCTCTTCTTATGCTAGAAAACACAAAAATACCTAAGATGGCACTGAAAGATGACACTGAAAAATACCAAAAAATAAATTAAATTACCCCTTATCTTACTCTTTCAAATGAATTACTCAGTTCTGTGCCAAAATCATCTCAACTGCAAAGCATCTCCAAAGCAATTTCTAAAGCAGACCTGGATGGGAAGGGAGTTGGTAGTTCATGGCCTGAGGTGTTTTCTCAGTGTTTTAAAACCCAAGGCTATCAATAAATCATCACTGTCACACTCTATCCAGAAAGCCACTATGCTGATTGCTAAAAAAGCACCCCCTTCCCAGTGCAATAGAGGAATAAAGGATAATATTATACCATCTGTGTGATATTTGTTCTCCTTTAACTTCATCTTCAGTTGTCTCCCCACATAAGAAGGTGTCTCAGATATTTTTTATACTTTTGTGTAAATAAAATTTACTGTTTACTCTTCAATTTATCAGCCACATTTGACTTATCTGTAGATTTTCTGTCACTCAGGGGAAAATCTGCTGGAATCCCTTAATGACCAACAGTTTGACAACTGAATCTGCAACACATGTTTTTCCTGAGCATATTCATTTCATGTTGATTTGGAAGGAAGGAGATTATATTTTGAATATAAACCAACACTCTTCCATTCATTCTTCTCAAGGCTTTCTGACCAACAGCAGCAAGGAACAAAAAACCACGATTTAATTTGAGGCACCACTCAGTAAATCCCTGGTGTAAACCCAGCTGAGTTCTTGAACCAAAGAAACCATCCTTGGGAGCCTTCAGCAGAGCAGAGGATAGATCTTCACTTGTGGGAATGGTTTGGAAAGTGACAGTGAGAGTGGTTTGGGAAGTGACAGCAGAGCTGAACAAGCTCTGAATTTTGTATTGAGATCTGTGTTTCCCCATCAGAAAGGTTCTGGGTGAGTGAAGTTGAACAAATGAGCCCTGAGTAGATATTCTGGTTCACTTATCTGTGAGCTGCAGTCTGCACTTAGCTGTGTAGCAGATTTTCTAATCTCTGTTTCCCCAGCATTAGAGTCAGAGAATGATGGGATGCTCAGTCAAGATTGCAGGACAGACTCTTCCTTTCTCTCCCTTTGACATTTAGAGATTTAATCCTTCCTAATCTGTGTGTGTCTCACTGCCCACTACAAGATGGTTTAAGGTTTAACCCTTTGCTAGTCTCGTTCAGCATTTTTGAAACAGGACTGAAGAGCAGCAAAAAACCACCCTCAAAACAACACAGAGACTTCTGAACTCTTTACTGATCTGTATTGAGCACATGAAAGGGAAAGGAGGAAAAATTATATACAAAAGAGAACTTGCATTTGGGACAATGCACTGATTTATTCACAGTTATAAAAACTGAATCTGCGAATCCTTCTTAGCTGCAGCTTCCTGATGGATTTACAGAGAGTAGTTCCATCCACTCTCAGATTTCCTTTTGCAAAAGGCAGCAACACAAGCCCTTTGTGGGTTCTGTCACATTTCATTGCACACAGGAACATGGAAGTGCTGAAGGAGAACGCACAGTAAATTGGGAAAACCATTCTAAGTGACCTACACTACCTCTACACAGGATCAAGTGCCCCAGCCCAGGAATGAAATATAGCCCTGCTCGTGGCCACGCTGAGCTGACTGGGGTTTCTCTAGGGCTCAGCTGAGCAGTACAACCTCATTAGCCACCTTTTGTAAGACAAGATCTCCACCTTGTTGTCACAATAACCCCATTCAGCCCTCCAGGCTGGGGGCAGAGTGTCTGGAAAGCTGCCCAGCAGGAAAGGCCCTGGGGGTGCTGGCCGACAGCGGCCGAACGTGAGCTGCTGTGTGCCCAGCTGGGCAAGGAGGCTGGTGGCCTCATGGCATTCTGTGTCAGCGATAGTGTGGCCAGCAGGACCAGGGCAGGGATTGTCCCTCTCTGCTGGGCACTGGGGAGGCCACACCTCAAATTCTTGGGTCACTTTTGGACCCCTCACAAGAGAGACATTGAGGGGCTGGAGCGTATCCAGAGAAGGGAACAGAGCTGGGGAAGGGTCTGGAGGATGAGTCTGATGAGGAGCAGCTGAGGGAGCTGAGGGGGGCTCAGCCTGGAGAAAAGGAGCCTCTGAAGGGACCTTATCACTCCACAACTCCCTGAAATGAGGCTGTAGCATGGCAGGGGTTGGTCTCTTCTCCCAACTGGCAAGCAGCAGGACAAGGGGAAATGGCCTCAAGTTGTGCCAGAAGAGGTTGATATTGGGAAGAATTATGTGGTCAGACATTGGAACAGACTCTCCAGTGAACTGGTGGAGTCACCACCCCTGGAGGTGCTCAAAAAACAAGCAGGTGAGAAACTTCCTGATATGGTTTAGTGAGCACGGTGGTATTTGGTTGACAATTGGACTTAATGATCTCGGAGGTATTTTACAGCCCTAATGATTCTGTGAGTTTGTGATTCACTAAGCAGTAACTGCTTCTCCCTCTGCTCCACCTTCCCAGTGTGAGTTTATATTTCTTAACCATAAGTAGGGGCTACATTCCAGAGGGAAATCCTGTCATCGCCTGTGTAATTCCATAATCATTTGTGTATCCCAGTGGAAATGGCTTAACTGATAAAGGCCCGATGAACACCCCACATCACTGCCTCACCCTCCCATCGGCCACGTCCCTGGACAAGGGAAGAAGAAGTGGCATCATTTCTCTGAGTGTCTCTGCACTGTGCTGGTAAAAATAAGCTTTGTTGCTCTAAACTATCACTGTGAGGAAAATGAGATATATTCTACTCTGCCTTCTATATAATGCACTATATATTTTGTCTGAGTATCTGTGACAGGATGTACTATTAGTAATGATAGGTGATTCAGAAAGAATAGAGGGATTGTCATATCCCAGGCATGATCTGGTCTGTATCGAAAAACAAAACTTTCAGCTGACATATAGAAATGTCAGTTCATTTTGTAGGAGTGATTTTCCTTTCTCTTTCCACTGGAGATGTGCTATCTTTGGATTTCACTGCAGCGTGATGTTAGACTCATTGTAGTACTGAAGAAATAACTGCTCTTGTGAGCAGGAATGGAAAAATTAAAGCTAAATGACCATTAATCTTGAAGTTCTGATAAAGTGTTAAAGAAGAGGAATATTTTAAAATATTTTAAAGTAAAAGATGAGAGATTTAGATTAGATGTGAGGATAAAATTCATCACTGTGAGGGTGGTGAGGCCCTGGCACAGGGTGCCCAGAGAAGCTGTGGCTGCCCCATCCCTGGAAGTGCCCAAGGCCAGGTTGGATGGGGCTTGGAGCAACCTGGGATAGTGGAAGGTGTCCCTGCCTATGGCAGGTGGCTGGAATGAGATGATTTTGAGCTTTCTTACAACCCAAACCATTTTATGATTCTATGATTCTGATTTTTATTTTCTCTAATTTATCCCCTTTAAAAATTAAATAATAAAGTGGAATTGAGAGAGAGTAAAAACCTGTTGTCTCTCTCTGTTCCAGTAGAATCTGATTCCTTTGTGTGAAATGGGAGAGATCCATATGTATTTTCTAAGTGTAGGGGAGATAAAAGGCCCTATAGAATGCATGTGTTGCACAGCTGCAATTATTTTAGAATATGCAGATGACCACCATGCAAACAAATGGTTATGTGAGATCCCAGAAGCAGAAGAGAAGATATTAACAAAGCATAAATCCATTCTCTTACATTCCAAGAAACGGCATTAAGATCTCACTAAATCTGAAGGGAGCCAGAAACTGGTGTTCTTTTTCACAATAATCCTAGAAGTATTGATGAAACTCCTAATAAATAAGTAATGCTGAGTTTTACTGGTCCTACATAAAGAAAAAGTCTAAAATCTTGGTAGAAGTGTAATCAAAATTAATCTTTACTATTCCAAGACCAAAAATCCATAGCTTTTTCCACAGGAGAAGGCAGTCCTGTGCTGACTGCTCTGATAGAAAAGCAACGATAAAACAAAAAGACCAGATAATACATGAGGACAAATGTTAAATGCTTTGTCAGGCAGGAGCAAGGAATTATCTTTTAACAGAAAAAGTTCAGCCCTCTTTGGTTTACTCCTGTAAAACTGAACTAAATAGACAGTAAAAACAACCTTTTATTTTAGAGTGTAATGGAACAGATGTTCTTTTTTTTCACCTCTGATGCCATTTCAGAACAGGGTTGTGTAAAGATAACTTTTAAGTAATGGAACATCTAGTACAGTAAAAATACCTTATCTGGAAATGCATTTTTAAGAACACAGTATATAGTAGGATTATAAAGGTATTTAAGTTTACATAGTTTTCACTCTTTCTTAGTGAAAAAAAAGGAACATTTTGAACATTTTCGTAATACAAAAAAGACTCGGTTCTCATCCTTTAAAAGCCTAACATTTGTCCCGTTAGAGTTTTATTTTTGATCCCCAAAATCCTGTTTCTTTGATAAACCTGTTTAAGAGATTAATTTCTTAAACTACTAAGAATTAATGACTGAATTAAAAAGCAGTCCTGACTTCAGCAGATATATCATTGGGGAGTGTGTCCTCACAATATTTGTGTTCCTGCAGTTCCCTCACTCACAAATTGCTGATTACTCTCTCAGCCTCCTACAAAGTATCCCAAAAAGTTCATAAAAAGAAACAAAATCTGAAATAATTAGGTTTGGTGGCAGTTGTGCTGTTCTCTGAAGGAGATGGCTGACTCCTAAGGAATTACTGGAGAGGAAAAGGCGATTACAGCAAATTTGAGCTCTTTGAGCCAACACATTCTGCTGGGCAAAAGGAACAAGGTATAATAATTCTTGTGCATTCATGAATTTATTTAGATTATGCGGACTGAAGGGCATTGAAAATGCTGCCCTGGTTTCCTGTTTGCAGGCAGGGCCATCCCAACACAATTAACTCCCAAATCCATTTAATAAATCCACAAATAATGTAAAAATGCAGCAGTAGGTCTTCCAGATATCCATGGAGCCAAATACAAACCACAAAATCCAAACAGAGCTCAGGGAATTTGGTAGAGGAAGTTCATGTCACTCCTGCCTACTTGCTAATGAAATTTGTGAGAAGCTGGAAACTTGATCACCCCATTGTTTGAGGATGTTTGGCTTGTCCAGGCAACAGCGTTCCCAGTTTTCTCTACTCATTGGCACCTGGAATCAGAGAGTCATGGAATGGTTGAGGTTGAGAGGGTTGCTGTCCAGAGGGAGCCTCTTGTGTTTCCATTTGTGCCCATTGCATCTGAGCCTGTCACTGGGCAGCCACTGGAAAGAGACTGGTCCCAACTTTGCACCCTCCCTTCCCATTTTTACGGGCATTAATAAGATTCCCCTTCAGCTTTCCTTCTCCAGGCAGACCAGCCCCAGCTCTGGGAGAGATGCTCCAGATCCTGACTCCTCTTTGTGGCCCTTTGCTGGACTCTCACCATTCTGTCCATGTGCCTCTTGGACTGAGGAGCCCAGAATTGGAAACAGCACTTCAGGTGTGGCCTTGGAAGTGCTGAGTGGAGGTAAAGATCACCTCCCTCACCTGACAATACACCTAATGCAGCTGAGGATTCCGTTTGCTGCCTTTGCAGCAAGGTGCTGCTGCTGGCTCCTGCTCATCTTGGTGTCCACCAGCACCTCCAGGGCATTTTCCACCAGGAACTTTCCAGAGAGATTTTCATAAGTGGTATGACCAGGTTTTCCTGAAAGCACCAACATTTCTCTTAAGGGAATCCAGAGCTTGATTAAAGAGTAGGAAAGATGCAGTACTTGGGTTCCAGGCTGGGCAGGAACACAGACAAAGTGCTCAATCATCTGAAGTCATCCAGCTGTGTGGGACGAGTCTTAAACCAAGGGGGAAGACAATTGTATGGGAGACAAGAGGATGGTTGGTTTATGGATGTGGATCATTACCAGAGAATCATATTACAGAGTTATAGAATGGCTTGGGTTGGAAGGGACCACAAAGAACATTTCATTCCACCCCTGCCATGGGTAGGGACACCTTCCACTATCCCAGGTTGCTCCAAACCCCATCCAACCTGGCCTAGAACATTTCCAGGGATGGGGCATTCACAGCTTCTCTGGGCAACCTGTGCCAGGGCCTCTCCACCACTCTCTGAGTAAAGAATTTCTACCTAACATCTGATCTAAACCTGCCCTCTGTCAGTTTAAAACCACTGCCCTTGTCCTGTCATACATGCCCTTGTCAAAAGTCTCACTCCAGCCTTCTTGTAGGCTCCATTCAGGTACCTGAAGGCCAGAATAAGGCCACTCTGAAGCCTGCTTTTCTCTGTTCCATAAAATCGACATATATTCACAACTGGTGAATTTCCAGCAGTGTATTTGTAGTTTTGATCTACCAGTTAAGGAAATACTGTTGACTAATTAGCCTTCTGCACTCATAGTGGGAAATAACATTGCATTTGACATTATTCTTACGAGGACCCCATTAATTTTATATAAACTTTGATAAATTTTAAACTACCACTTTCTGGCCACATGTTTCAAGGGTTGCTTAGTGTGCATGAACTCTCCCCACAAACCACATCAAACTGATAAAAATAGGTTTTTAACTCAACTAGTGCAGTCTATACTCAAAAATACATTGGTTCCAGTTTTAGGTACTGGCTGCATTAGTACACAGGAGCCAGCAAGTCTCACTGCTGGATAAGGTACTCAGTCATTTGATGAAGACTATTAAACTATTTAGCCATTACTGATAATATAATTTACCTTGCTATTATGGTCATTATTATCAGTATTTATGTTGCTCCTGGAAGGTTGAATCAGACAATGCATTCACTAACTTGGACTTTACCTGAAAACACAACAATTCCCTTCAATATGCTCCCCAAGCCTCCTGCAGCCACAGCTCCTGCAGTGGATCAAAGTGGCCTTTCTCAATTCACAGAACTATTTCTATCACAATTTTGCGTTGGGACAGCTATTCCTGCCTAGAAAAACTTGTAACTGTGGCTGAATGGTAGCAAGGACCAAGGACAATGGATCACTCCCCTCATGGATGCAGGAACTCCATGCCACTTGAGTCTTGATACTCTTTTCTGGAATGGATGTCACAGGAGAGCTCTGCTCTTCCCAAACCAACAGAACACGGGCCAGACAAAAGAGAAGTATTTATATTATTGACCTCACTGCCATGTGGTGGTGGCAGACATGGGGCTGTGATGTGCCTCAGGGGAGGCAACCTTGCTAAAAAGGCTTGGTAAAAATACCTGTCCTTATATCCTTTATTTTACCTTTTTTTCTTCCTCTTAAACAAAGTCTGGATGCTTTTAGAAAGCTGGGACTGCTGAGCAGGACCCAGCTGAATTCACCTGAGCTGGTGCAGGACACTCTTTTGCAAGCTGGCTGATCAGAGTCATCCCATTGTGGGTGGCCCCTCAAAAGCCCCGGGGATACTTCAAAGGAAATACATTGAGATGGGGGAGGACAATGGGAAGGAATTTGCATTTTAAATATGACACTTCCATGAATGAATAATAAGGGATTTGTAAGGCTGGCCACCAAGAATTAAAAGAAAAAAACCCTCTTCACTGGTGCTACAGTTAATTCTTCAGGCCTGTTTTCCGGTGATATTAAGTCACAGTTTCTTCCAGCAGAGGCTTTAGGCAGCCAAAACGATTAAAGCAGTCCATCAGTTAAATAACAGGCTACTCTAGGGAAGGTGGAGCCCAGAACTTAATCTCATGACACTTGAAACCTGTCAAATTGGCAGCTGGACTTTTATAGAAGGTCTCCAGTCAATCTTAGAAATGGACTGTACATCTTAATATTACGAAAATTAGCATGAAGCAATTTTCCTAATATCTCTTTAAAATGGAAGCAATGAAGATTTTAATTTTTTTTTTTTTTTTCATTTCTACTAGATTTCTAGGTTTTCAATACTTCATATGCAGCAGGCTGTGATACTCATCACGAGTAACTCAGCTGCATCTCCTCTGTGCTTGGGCACTACAGTGTTGAGAGAAATTGGAGAATGAAGAGGTACATTGTGATGTTGTGTATCCTTCATTAGTCCTGGCCTCATTATTATGAGCATTTTAATATCCTACAGGATTCAGAGCTAGTATTTCATTTATCGCCCCTCAAATCCTGGCCTTCCGGTGAGAAAAGTCTCCTATGACACTGCATGTGTTGAGAAACGTCAGTGACGAGCACCATCAGATGTAATTAATTAATTATTAAATAAATACCTAAATAAATAATTAGTCTCACCTCCGAGCCTCAAGCAACTCCTCCCCTCAGTGACCAAACTGCATCCTAACTATGACCATTTTGAAAAGGAAGAGATTCCTTCTCTCCCGTCATCAGGGTAACAATAAAAAGATGGATTTACCATTAAATCACATCTAACCAAGTGCAACTGGGTGCTGGAAATGCAGCTGGCAGAGGATGGAAATGGAGGAGATGTAGCAGTTGAAGTAATCATGTGTCAATAAAACAGGAGGAGTCGTGGTCCTGTGCTATAAAGTTCTTTATTGTGGACTTTCAGTGTGATACTGGAGAAATTGCTAAACTGTGTGCTGCTGCTTCCTCAGTCACTAAAGCACAGTCAGTATCATGTGCTTTCAAAAGCATTTGGAGGTCTCCAGATGAGAAATTGTGCTGCACACAGGCAGACAGAATGCTTCTCCTTTTGATGATGATGATTATTATTATAGGGAAGAAAAGGACAAAACCAGAGTTGTTTCCTCCTCTGTAGTTTCCAGTACCATTTATAAAGGAAAATAGAAAGCTGTTTCTTCATCATTAAAGGCATAAAATAAGAGCATAACCTCACATGAATATTAGAATTATTTTCAATTTTAGATGATTAAAAAAAAAATAATTATCAGAAGACACAACACTCTGCTTCCAGTAGCTGAAGGCAAATTATATATGATGCCATTTGAGCTGCATTTTCAAGGTAAATTTCAAAGAAAGAGGTCTGAAGCATAAACAAGAATTTATTTTTAGAAAACTTATTCTAATATTTGCCTTATTTTTATCTTTAAAATATAAGGGAGAAAATAAAAAACATTTTTCTGCAGAAGAACCATGTTCTTCATGTGGAGTCCTGTCCATTTTTTTGAGCAGATTGTTTGTGGCTGTGAATCACATTACAGTAAAAAAAGGCAGCATTCCTAGCTCCAGGTACAGACTCCCTGAATATGGAGCTGAATTCTGTAAAATATTTAAGCATTCAGTAAAGATTAAGTTATTTTGGAAGGCACTAAAATACTGTTCCAACTCTCCGGTGTTTTAGCAAAGCCAAAAAGAAATGAACACAAAGCCCTGGAACAGCTGGAATAAAGCAGGCCAGAAATCTGAACTTCACACTGGCATGGTGCAAGTATTTGAGGGCTACTTTCAAATAATCAACCATTTTCGTTGACCTGATGTCCTGACTGTAACACCAGGGCTGAAGAAAATGACCAATAGCTCGGAAATAACAATAAACTAGATGGTATTTTTTGTTACTTAATACCAAACTTTCCCCCTGCCTACACCCATGGCCAGTTTGTCCTACTCTATTTTGTCCTCAGTTTTAGCTGTGGGCTCTTCCCAAGCCCATGGGATTAAGCTTTATGCACTTCACCACCCTCACTGTCTAGCTGGGTGAATTAGAGACAGTAAGCAGAAAACTTCGGGTTAAACTCAATGGTGGATCTTTTTTAAAACCTTTCAATGCTCTAATGACTTCTTTAAATGCTTCTTGTGCTTTTTTTCTCATCCATTTTCTTCAGCATCCTTAAATAGGTCCTATCAAAAATTAGGGCTGTGGA
Source organism: Pachycephala philippinensis (assembly GCA_013397055.1). NCBI lineage: Eukaryota > Metazoa > Chordata > Aves > Passeriformes > Pachycephala > Pachycephala philippinensis. The sequence continues at coordinate 227,322 of VWZT01010889.1, read as the reverse complement.
CTGGATGGACTTCTGTCTTTAAATTCTCTTCTCTTCTCTTCTCTTCTCTTCTCTTCTCTTCTCTTCTCTTCTCTTCTCTTCTCTTCTCTTCTCTTCTCTTCTCTTCTCTTCTCTTCTCTTCTCTTCTCTTCTCTTCTCTTCTCTTCTCTTCTCTTCTCTTCTCTTCTCTTCTCTTCTCTTCTCTTCTCTTCTCTTCTCTTCTCTTCTCTTCTCTTCTCTTCTCTTCTCTTCTCTTCTCTTCTCTTCTCTTCTCTTCTCTTCTCTTCTCTTCTCTTCTCTTCTCTTCTCTTCTCTTCTCTTCTCTTCTCTTCTCTTCTCTTNTCCCTTCCCTCAGTTTTCCAAAGGACATTTACGCAGATCTGTGCAAAGCCATTAGAACAGGGAAGGCAGCTCCCAAAACTGTTTAAGCCTCTGAGATATTATTAAAAGAGAGGCAGGACTGCTCAGCCTCTCATTACAGCTACAATTTTGACTGTCCAAAGGGGAGTTCAGAGAGCTCACTTAGGCTGAAAAGCTAACATTTCGATGGACAAGTTCAGGATGATGAATCTGACTTTCTTCATTTGACTTCGGTTTTTCTTGGGAATACTTAGAGCTGGCTCACATCGAGATGATTTTTTTTTTTTTCCCATGAAATGAGGTATAAGAGAGAAAATTTGCTGTTAAATATCAACACCTTCTTCATGCATGGGTCACAATCGATATTTGACCCAAAACCAGCAGTCAAATTATTAGTAGAGGTTGTTGGTGGGGGAATACATTTACAACTTGAAATCCTTCAGATGGTGAAAAATTCACTGGGGTGGAAAATAATGAAATACCACTAAACCCAAACAAAATTATCAGCATGAAGACAAATGACCTACTGCAACCCAATACAATCAATTCCCCAGTAGCCCCAATAGGTGGGACCAGTGTGCTTTAAATACACACAGCAGAGTTCCTGGTATCTACCCAGAAATGAGCAGATCAAATTAATCCCCAAAGCACTTCTGCTGGAATTGTCAGATTTATGCCACAGATATTTCCCCTTCATTTATCTAAACATACACTTTGAAAAGAGTGCGGTGCAAATAAAATCTCTTTGAGCTTCAATGGCGAGAGCTTGGGAGCAACTGACACGATTGTGCTTCTCTAGCAGCCTCCAGCAAGTGACTTCATCTCTTTGTATCTCAGTTTTGCGGCCTTTGAAACAAGAATATTGAAAGTTCTGCCCCTCAGAGGAGTGCTCGGAGTGTAAGCTGAGAACTGCTGGATGAAAGCCATGCAGGGCTTTTATTTACATCTGTATTACCACATCTTCAGTTCAGCACACAGGTTTACAGGCCATTATGAAAGGAATGTGAGGCAAACAACACTGTTCAGCACTAAATGCTTCAATCTCTGTTCATCCTAACAAAAACACTACCTGGATTCTCTCTGAGTTCCAGAACTGACAACCTGCGTTCACTTAATGCCAGCCTCTGCAATAACCTTTTACAAATCCGCTTTTAATTTATTATTTTTTACACTTGGCTTCATGCAATTCTGCTGCCTCTTGCTCGAGAATCAAACCCTTGGTCTCAGCCTTTGCAAAACCTGATAGTGCATTTCTCATTATGTCCATAGTAATTTCAATTATTTTCCTTTGTCTAAGACTTCTGTTACGCTTTGCTGCCTGTAGACATTTTAAGTAACTACCTTTTTTATTAGCTGACTCAACACATGACAGATTATTCTGTCCAGCTCTTCTCCTTGGGTCCTTTTATCAGCCTAAGTCCTTATACGACCTCTCTTAATGTTCCTGTATTATCTGTGAGAGTGGAAGCACTCAGTGAATTTGACATAAAAACACACCTTTGGGTCAGAGATTTACATCCATTTTTAGAAGAAGAACTGACCCAAATGACCCAAATAACATATAATTGAAACAATTGGTCCAAACACCACTGTCCAAATCTGGGAAAGGGAAATTAACACAAAAATGGGCTGTTTTCCCATGGAAAGAGACATGTGAAAATCAAGAACTAAGCTGGGATCGTCACTTCTCCATCCAGCTCCTTATCAGTCATCAAATCAGTTCTTCAGTACAAAGAATGAAAATAAAATATAGGTTTCGTGCATTCTGGAACCCAATTGTTTCATTGTTTCTTGGGATTTTCTTCTGTAGAAAGAGAAAGGCTGAAGTACCTCCGCTGGAGCTGTTTTTTCTTGCAGAAGAATTTTCACTTTTGTCAACGTCTGTGTCTCACACTGGTCCTCTACACCACCAGAGCACTCAAATATTCAAAATCTGTGTTACCTTAAGGTTTCCTTATGGTAGAACTGACATTCTCAGGCAGAACCCACCACGTTCCTTCTACCCAAGAGTCTTACTAGGGGTGCATCCACCCCTCAAGCTTAATCCATTCCATTCCATTCCATTCCATTCCATTCCATTCCATTCCATTCCACATTATTCTCTCCTCTCCCTTTGCTGAACACCACCGTGCCTTTGAGAAACCCTACCACACATCCACCTCTCCTTGCTCTCTCTCTGGAGATGACTCAAATGCAGAAGTTTTAGGCACAATCTACCACAGCTATTCCAAAAGACTTCCCAGCTGAAGCTAAAAAACCTCTACGCCTTTTGCAGCAAATTCTGTGGCACTTCTTAGCTCAAGCACTCATCCTCCTTAGCAGCGTGCAATAATGTGGGTACTTCCAGAGACAGAAACACTACAAAAACAGGTATAAACATGTCTTAGAACCACAAGAGAACCACACAGGACCCAGACATGACTCAGAGTGAAGGAATATGAGATGCTACTCTGCACTAGGGAACTGCAGGATTTGCTTAAGTAACAAAGACGTGTAATTTAGCCCTGAGGCCAGAGAAATGTTCTTGGTGTTTTTAAAATCAGCAACACACCTGAGGCCCCTGGAGGTCTTGCTTGAGCTAGAGCAAGGGCTATGAATGGAAAACACACGAGTGTTTATACTCAAGCATCCTTTAGTCTGCTTTTCACTTGCATGGCAGGCAATTTTCCTGTCTGTACCACCATCACACCGAGTTTTCAACTCTTCTTCTCCCTCAAGAAAAGAAACAGCAAGCAAAGTTTGTGTCTGGAGAAAAATCCTCATTAACACTCTGAAATAAGTTAGGTATATTGTGACATTTTCAAGAGATCTTCCTCCCTCTAGGATTCCTTTCTCCAGGAATTTAAGTCAAAATGTACGAAAAAGAAACATCACTTCCAAAGAGTGGCTCTTCCATCAAAAGACAAAAGGATGAAATAACACATAAAATTTTCCCAAACCCTGAAACAATCCCCTTGAAAATAAAAGCCTTCCCTTCCTTCTGACTTAACAACCTCACCTGAAAAACAGGCTGTTTGATGGGACTGTTTCTGCTGTCTCTGGTTCTGGATACTGTGAGTTAAAAAAGAAAAAATTTCTGAAACTAATATTAAGTTCAGAACAAGTCTTAGTAATCTCACTAAATGCTAATCGAGTTTTAATGCTGTTTTCATTAACTTTGTGCCCTTTCATATAAAGCTGGAGGGCTACTCAGTGATAAGAAAGCCCAGCCAATAGAGTCATATGAATGGATGCAAAATGCAAATTCTGGAAGCACTGGGCAACGCTCACAGCAGGGCTTTGACAGGATAAAGATTTTATGGAGTGTCATATCAGGACTTGTTGAGGAGGCTGAATGTCAAGAGTGAAAGCAACAGCAGGAAAAAATGAAAGCAAGAAGGTCTCTGAAGTGAAGAGGGTTTTTTTTTTGTTGGAAACCACAATTAAAAAAATTAACTTTCTACCGTAAGTAGCTAAAAACCCAATAGGAAGCTCATCAAAAGGAGATTAAAAATAAAAATCAAAACCTGACAGAGAGCAAAACCCTGCCTTTCACTGGAAAGCCTAAGCAGGCTGACAAAATATTTCTGGCAGCCCTAAACTTTCCCAACACGTTTCAGCAAGGGATTTGGTTCTCTGAGCTGCAGCATCGAGCGCAAAGCTTTGGCTTTGGTTGGATGAAGAACTTTTACAAGGCTGGCAGGAGAAAGAACTCTCATGAATAGGAGGGTCTTAAAAAAACCAAAGTGTGTCTCTACATGGAACTGAAGGGAAGGTTTTGGGGAGACCTTAAAACCCCTTGCAGTAGCTAAAGAGGCTCCAAGAGAGCTGGAGATGGATCGTTTACAAGGGCATAGAGGGACAGGACAAGAGGGAATGGCTTCACACTGACAGAGGGCAGGTTTTGATTCAATACCAGGAAGAAATTCTTCACTGTGAGGGTGCTGAGGCACTGAAACTTCTCTGGAAGGGTTCAAGGCCAGGCTGGATGGGGCTTGGAGGAACCCGGTCTGGTGGAAGGTGTCCCTGCTTATGGTGGGAGGGTGGAACGAGATGGTCTCAAAGGTCCCTTCAATTTCTGTTTCACAGTGGGTGAGAGAAGAGAAGTGGTGCAGTGCCCTGGAAGATGAAAATCTGCTTTCCTGGCTGCTGAGCAGCTTTTCTCCACTCCACCAAGATCTCACATGAAAAAAGGAATTATATGGACCCACAGCGGGATTTTCTGTTCCCATGGAAGTAAGCTCATTAACTTCCCGGGTGTTTAGACAAAAACAGCCCTCATGACCACTCATTATAAATAATACAAAAGAAAGAATGGCCACCTTTTTGACTTAGAAAAACGTTTCAAAGAGAAAGTGTTCAGTGCTTATTCACAGCAGTGGAGAGTAATCTCAAAGCCCTTTGTTTTGTATTGAAACAACTGAAACCAACAGGATCTGATCTGCACAATATTTCATAGTGAAACTAAACTGGTTTTAGCAAAGAAAGTGATCCTACAATCAGAATGGCTCGGGTTGGAAAGGACCTTAAAGATCATCTCATTCCAACCCCCTGCCATGGGCAAGGATGACACTCACTGGGTCAGGTTGCTCAGAGTCTCATCCAGTCTGGCTTTGAACACTTCCAGGGATGGGGCAGCCACAATTTGTCTGGGCAACCTGTTCTAGTGCTTTACCACCCTCTGAGGAAAGAATTTCTTCTGAACATCTCATCTGAACCTGCTCTCTGTCAGATTAAAATAATTTTCCCTTGTCCTGTCACTATCTGCCTGTACAAAAAAAAGTCCCTCTCCCTTCTTTCTATCAGCCCCCTCAAGGTACTGGAAGGTGCTCCAAGATTTTCCCCTCTAAGAGCCTTCTCTTCCCCAGGCTGAACAACCCCAGCTCTCTCATCCTGTGTAATGCAAAAATGAACAGAAAAACACACAGACACACCCAGACTCATGCACATAATACCTCATCCTGTTAGTGCTTTATCCTTCAGCTCCAAGAAAATGGAAGGGAAAGCTGGATGCGGGTTAACCTCTTGCACTTTCATTCCCCTTCATAGCTGGGGTAATCTTTATTTTTATCCCTGACTGTAATAATTTTTGTGTTTTTTCCACACACCAAGGTCAGGATTTTTTTTAGCATTGCTGATTACCCCAGATTCTGGGTGCATGTGTGTGAGCATACTTGTCTGTGTGTGCTCTAGCAAAAAACTCAATGTTGAGTTCACCTAAAAAAACCACCCACAACAGAAAATTGAATTGGAATTGCCACTGGAGCACCAAAATGTCAGCAGGTTCTAAAATTCAATATATCCACAATTTTAGAAAAGAAATCCTAAGGTGATGGTCTTTCTTCACCCACATTTGTCAACAGTTGTATGAGACTCAAATTTTGCTTTATCCCTGTGAGAATGAAGGACAGAAATGGCTCTGCCTTTGGATACTCCTGAATGCTGTCACATTGGTTCCTTTAATCCCACAAGAGTGAAGAACAGTTTAGTGCTCCTCTCAGTATTCCTTCTGGCTTTGGTCTTACATGATTAAATGAGAATTCAAACCCAGATCTTGCCTTAAACCCCAAGTAAGGATTTGAACCAGATTCCTGCCATAAACCAGGAGGGTGTGAGACAGGCAGAACAGGTCACCATTTATTCTGTTTTGGAGTTGCTTCACTGTTCCAAAAGTGTAAATGACTGGTGAGACAGACATTAAAGAGGTACAGTCCCATTGCTTGATAGCAAAGACAGGAAGGAGAGGCAGTGCACTCAAATTCTGGTCTTTTCATCAATATATATTTAGGTATTCATTGAAAGTGGAAAAGATGTAAGGAAAAAAATCGATTTTTCCCTGTCTCCCATGTCTGACCTGATGTGAGCTCCCTTTACCAAACTGAGCATCGTTGTGTCTCTGAGACAATTTGATTAGATTTAAGGTAAAGTTGCTCTTTAGTTTTTCTTCAGATCAAAATCAAGAATGTATTAGAGATGGAGAATGTTCCCTGGTGATCTGTTGGAAAACCTGAGCCATGAAAAGTCTGCCTCTCTGGCAGATATTGAACCCAGATGTGCCATGGATGAGGTGCCCTCTGGCTCAGTCAGACACTGCGCAGAGGGCAGGAGGAAACTCAGTTTATCATGTAACAGCTCGTTACAAACAACAAAATAATAAATATTTAACTCAAATCCAGCCTGGAAAATTTGCTCTCCAATTATCTCTGGAAAATTGGTGAGTTTAACTGTATATCAAGCTACCGTGATATGCTTTGTTTATATTAAACAATAAACTACACCAGCCCTTTCTGACCCAGGAGAGGCAGATGTAAATTAATATATGCCCAACTAAAGATTAGCATCTGTTACTGCCCAGAAAAACTGTTGATTAAAAGCCACCACTAAGTAGTTCACAGTAAATACAGTGGTAAATTATCCAGGACCAAAGAAGAAAATCAGAAACTATTGCTAGCAGTAGATGGCAGAGAAACATTAAAAAAAAAAAGAAAAAAAGAAGCAAAACTGGCTATTAAAATATATTTTATACTGATAAAATTAGCCTTAATGAACTATAAAATAAATAAGCCTTAATGAACTATAGCAGCCATTTGCAATTATTTCCATACTAATAAGCTTGCAGAATATATTTGCCATATACTGGTCTTTAACAAGATATTCTTTGAAATATGTAATTCAGTAAAGGAGAAGTTGCCGCAAATTAAAGGGATTCCAGGGAATTTTTGTGCCTATCGCCCCACAGAAATATTTGAGTGTCAGAAGAGAAGATTTCCTAGGACAGTGAATACCCAAATTTGTTCATACAAGTTGAAATGGAGGTTTTATAGCTCCTCTCTTGCGTTACATTTCTCCTCTATTGTCTTTTCAATACTGTGCTCTGGAAAAAAATGTAAATAAACATTGGTCATTGGGATCTGCCTTGTAAGAGCATTTAATAGGAGTCCTTAATTGCCTGTTGTAAACATAATACAAATGGCAGTTGTAAAACTGAGAACAATTTTGTTCCAAATAATCAACAAGAATGCCTCTTCATGGAGGAAACTCTTACAAGGCATAGTAAAAGAAGAAAAGAAGAAAAACCCCAACCCCTGCAGGAATTGAAATACAGGAAATTCCATTTTTGGCTTAAGAAAGCAACTCTTTTTCATTGGGTAGGATTCTGTGAAAAATATTCCACAGATGATACAACTCCTTTTTTTTTTTTTTTTTTTTTTTTTTTAATATCTGAAGACCAGGCAGACAATGAAAAGGGATCAAATGATTGCTGTTTAACGAGTTACTGCTTGTCAGCTGAGAGGCTGGGACGTTATTCTTAGCAAGTTTTGATGACACGACATCAGGACTAATGCATTCTGCTCTGCTCTCTCAGCAGGCTGGGCACGGACAGCCACAGCAGTTCAGCTAACGAGAGGTAATTCAATCAACCTTGCTAATGGGCTAATTGAGGTGATCTTCCTCCTCTCCACCTCGCTCATTGTTTCGGAGACCAGGAACTTCGCCCACCTTCTGGGCTGGGATGAGGAGATCCATTGGAGGAGCACAGTTGTAAAAATGGTGCCTCTTTGTACAAGCCCCACAAATGTACTAACTTCTGGTGACCTACTTGTGAAAGGCATTAATTGGTTTATGGGCTATATAGCAACACTGTAATGTAAAAATCCTGTTTCAGTGTCAAAATATGGCTGTTAATTGAGGAATTCATATTCTGTCAAAGCTCAAGCAACACCCATTCCAAACTCAAAAGTAAAAACACTATTTCTCCAGCAGTTTTTTAGGAAATAAAGACTACTGACTAATAAAGTCAAAAGTCTCCTTTTCCAGATACATCTAAAGAGCCTATTTTGAGAGCTGAAGCACATTCTGTAAATGAGTGATTGTTGTGAAGCAGATTCCAACTCTTTTTAAAGCCTAATGAAACTGCAAGGAATATTTCAGAAAATTCAGCATGTGGGATGGAATTATAATTTTCTTTTTAAAGTTGGTTTGAGCATCTCACATCAGAGAGACTATTACAATTAGGAGGTTATTATTTACATATTGAACAGACTATATATTGTCAAAGACATATTACCAAAATGTGGACATTTCTAGTTCAACTGGAGCAGGTGGAGAGCTAACAAAGACATGGTTACCACTACATTAGAAAGAATGCAGTGAAGTGGGATTTTTAGAATTTCTATATTATTTTTATGTTTTTACAATTTTTATATTTTTATATTTTTATTTTCTAAGAAGAAAAGGAGGCCACAGAAACAGCCTTGAAGAAGCCCTCTACCCTTTGCCGGTCAGTTTTAAAGAATAACTCCCAGATCACTGTGGCTGCTTGGAAAGAGTCACGTGGCTGCAAAGGAGACTCTAACAACCTGCAGCACATCATGGGATGAGGCCATGTCCCAAAAAATGGTTGGAACCACCAGCAGGGCCTCAGAGGAAACAGCTGGGACAAAGCACAGCTATTCAAAGAGTACATTTAATCACTTGCAATGATTTTCCTCTGACACTGAAATATTTTCCAACCTCTTGAACATCCCCAAGACAGCACTTGAATTTTGGCACTAAAGAAACAGAACAATCTTCCCATCTACCTCACTCTGAGAGGCACAACACCAAATACACTGTGCCCTCGAACATCTTTCTTCATGAAGAGACAATCATTGTATTGCCTTTCTAAGAGTCTGCCCTGCTAGGACATGAGATTTTCCAGCTAAACTGACAAAATATTTATTCTTTAACACACTTTTACCAAAGAAAACCTCCTGTGCTGATTTTCAGGTTTTCTTCCAGAGAACACTGATCCAAAATTACTTTGCTTTGACACCACCATCAAGGATAAAAGTCAAGTAACTCTTTCAAGCAGCTTGGATACCAACGAGACTCAGACCCTGTCATGTAGGGAATGTCTGATGAACTTTCTGTTGTCCTATTCCCAAGAAAACCTCTGAGAATCTGTGGGGGTTGACTTTGACTGGACACCAGGTGATCACCAAGCTGCTCTATCACTCCCCTCCTCAGCAGGATTGCAGCAGGGGTGGGGATGGACAAAATAAGATGGAACAAAAACATTTGGACAAGGTAAAGGCAGTTTAATCAGCCAAAAGTGAAGGCTGCACATGGAAGCAAAGGAAAATGAGATTTATTCTCTACTTCCCATTGACAGGCAATGTCCAGACACTCGAGATGACTGGAACGATGGTGATGAAACACACAGAATCTGTGGGGTTTGTTGGATCCCCCAAACACCAAGCTCTGCACCCAGTGGCAGCAACCTCACCCATGTCCCCATCATTCCCAGGCCAAGCGAAATTGCTCTCCACAGAGGAATTCACTGCTTTAGCTTTACCAAAAAGAACCACACACATTCCCAAACTGACTTCACTGCAAGACCATGGGTACCAGGATGAATGATGGACTCCTTTGTGCTGATCTTTGCTCTTGTCCCTCACAACAGCAAAAGCTCACTGTATTTTTGGGGCTTTATGAGAGAGGTAATTCCAGCACTGCCAACCGAAAGTATCAGCTGATAGTGGTGCAGTGACGTGAGAGCAGTTTCTGACTCTGTGCTGCTCTCCTAAAGAGTTTAATCCTCCTTTCTCCTGGGGCTACTGATTTATGCCTCAGAGAACCCTCCTGAGCCATTAATCACTGCAACTGCTCCCTGAGCCGAGCACCAACTGCTCCCTCCCTCAGACATCACTGCTCCTGAGGAACTGAGATTATCCATAGGGAAGAGGACACTTGGCACTCACTCACTCAAATATTTTAGACTTACACTTACAACAATCTTTTCCAAGTTGAAACTGAAATTTAAGTCAACTAAAGCCACACTTGGGCTGGTATTGACCACAATTCTAGCTGAAATATCAGCTTTTCACATGTTATTTCCTTAAACATCTGTGAATGGGACAGTAAGTGAGAGAAAAACCACTGGTCTGAATCAGTGCATCCATTTTTGTGCTGTTTCACAGTTCAAACTGAATGTGCTGAAAATCTCCTTCTTCTGCCAGGTCCTTAGAGGTGTGTCAGGACAGTTTAAGTTTAAAGGAGTTACAAAGCATAAATAATTACTGTCTTCAGAGTGCTTTGGGAAGTTCAGATCAGAGACTTGGCATCCATCAGAAGGGTCAGCATCCTGCACAGACATTCACTGGGAGTATCCCATTTTCCTACTGATGGCAAAGAAACCTGAGATGGGACAAAGAAAGCTGCTGGCAGTTCCAGAGTCCTACTGACTTTGGAATCAGATCAATGAATTCAAGTTAATTGAGCTGCAGGAGCTGTCTGCACATCGACTCCTAAGCAAAGGCAATGTGATACATCCTCCCTTCACTCTCTCACAGAGTTAATGACCTGGCATTATGTGATGCTTGTAAAGGTCAAAGACCATGAAGATGGGCAACAATCATAATCTGAAATACATTAAAACACAATAACCTGATTGTGTGATGTCCTATCCAAACATTAATTTTTTTGAAGGTTTGTCTCAATGGTAAAAACTCTGAAATGAATCTGCCTATCTCCTGGCACTTCTGCCTTTCTTGCCCTGTTATTTTGAAGGATTTTTTTTGCATAAAGCAGACTCTTGTCTCTTACAATTTCTTTTTCTTCTAGTAATCATTTCTCTCTTCTGCACATTTGCAGCCCAGATTTTATCGTGCTGTCAGGGAAATAATTTAGCAGAGAGAAGTGGAGACATGGCCATTGGAATCATGAAAGTCTTGAAGAATACAAATGTTAGCCTAATTTAAGAAATTGGGAGAAATCATAAACCCAAGCCCATTATACATTATTCAGTGAAAATTCAGGTCTCATTTTTGATTCACTTAAATTTGAAGCAAAAAGTTACTGCAGAATGAGGATGTACCTCAGCCTTCTTGCCTGAGCAACAGTTGAGCAGGGATGCCAGGATCCAAGCAATTAATTATAGGCTAAAAGACAGGAATTGAAATGACGAGAATTGACACCTGACTCTGAATGTAAGAACTTTTTCCAAAGTAATAGGATACAGGGGAAAAAAAATATTGCAGAGCTATTGATTCCAGATTGTGCTGGAGAGCAAACATGGCAGCAGTGCCACAGCCAGGGCAGAGGGGTGAATTATTTTAGGATTTCAATGACAGCTGTCAAAAATATTTTGACCCTTACAGAGCTTGAAAGACTGAAACAAGCTTGAAAACTCAGCCATTCACATGTTAAGCCACATAGAGATGTGTGGTGAAAACAGAGACACCAAGTAAAGCCCTGTGATAACAATTCAAAAAGCAAAAGCAATACCCTGAGCTGGTACAGAGCTGTCTGTGCTTTGCCCTTATTTACAATGTTCCTTAGGTTAAATTATTTCTCTGTTCAACAGCGAGCAGCAGCTGCTGTGCTTTAGCAACCTGACATTGCCAGAGAGAGATGCACCAGACAAATGTCAGGATTTCTGTTGTGTGTGTCAGAAGAGGGTGCCCAGACTCGTCTCCTGCTTGGAAGGAACAACAGAGCTGCAGATGCCAAGTGCCACAAAGCCCCTTGTCAGTCTTTCCCTCTCTGTCACTGACCCCAACACACAGGGGCCGTGACTGCATTTGTTGGTGGCAACAGGAGCAGTGCACAGGGACAGTGTAGTGCATGAGGTACTAAAAACATCCAGCCAACTCAAAAAACATAAGGTCTGAAAGAAAAACAAACACCAAGGATGGGCTGTGTAAAATCAGCTGTCCGAACCTCATCCTCACTGTTCAGGTTACATAAAACACTTAACCACATAAGAAACCCATAAATGAATTATGCAAGGAAAGCTGCAACTGTGAGGGAAGGGAAAAATAATCCAAACCAAACCAATATTTTCTATTTTTCTATGATAATTAATTCAATTTAAATCCAAAACAAGACAGTTGCATATTCAGGAAACACATACTTGGAGCCTGATTATTACTTTTTTACATGGACTACAGCCCGATTAAGGAGATGTCTGTCCAAGATGTTAAGTGAGATATTAAAAAGAAAACCTTTACTGTGAGGGTGGTGAGGCCCTGGCACAGGGTGCCCAGAGAAGCTGTGGCTGCCCCATCCCTGGAAGAGTCCAAGGCCAGGCTGGATGGGGCTTGCAGAAAGCTGGGGTAGTGGAAGGTGTCCCTGCCCATGGCAGGGGCTTGGGAACAAAATGATCTTTAAAGTCCCATCTAAACACAGACTATTCTATGATTCTATGGATTTTCTGTCTGTACATTCAAGATTACATGGAGACTGTAGCCAGACTGCAACTCCTTGCTCAGGATATTTAATATTTTAAAAGTTTATGATGGTTCAAAATGTAAATGGTCAAATTATCAAAAAAGGAATGAACCAATGTCTGTTAAAGATTTAATAACTTGTCTCCTGCATCAGGAAGGCTTTGAGCTTCAAGTTGCTGAAGGCTAGGAGAATCTTATGAATCACAGCCCACAGGATTTAAGGAATCTACAGAGCAAAGTCTGTGTGCTCAGTCCAGTAACCTTTGTCTGACAGAAATATGTCTTGGTGATGGGGAAGGCACCCTCTGCTGCGATGACTTCTTCCAAGAAAGGGCTCAGTCGAGCCATTTTTCGTTCTCTCTTTCTTTGGGTAATGGGATTGAGATGAAGTTGTCATTGGAAAACATATTTTCCAGCTGTCACATACATGCAGTATCTTTCTCAAAGTTTGTCACCTCTATTTTCCTATAATAAAACCTTAAAACTTAGGATTCCAACAGTCTTGATTGTCACTTCGGGTAAGTGTGCACTCATGCAAATGAGTCAAAAGAAGGGCACAGAAGGTCTGTCTAGGCTGAGATATTGACATTACACAAAGCTGTTGTTAACAAAAAGGCTTCTTTCAGACTGCTTCTGCAATACTTTCCTTTTAAATGGTCACTGATGTTGATAGAACAGCAAAAAGAGCAGCTGCAGCGTTGCTCCAATATGTGCACAATGTGACCCAAAAGTTCCTGGGCTATTTTCCTAAGGTGTCAGCAAACAAATGCACAGACATAAGTCCTCAGGAGTTTCTCTGCGTTAGCTGCAGACACTTTTCTCTCTCTCTGCCAGACAAAACTGCCCCAAGGGAGCAGTGACACACTTATGGCAGGGCCCTCGACAGGCAAAAGTCAGGGCTGGGAGCTCTCCTGAACAGCTGCTCTCTCTCTGCACGCACTGAGCCAGCAGCCAGGGATGGCACAGCTGCTTGGGAAACTCACGGGGAAAACTGCTCTTGACTTTGCAACATTCATCAAGTGATCTTTGGGCTTGTGTGTTCAAGTCGTGTCTGATTCGTGGTGTGGGGAAAAAATTCTTCTTTTGAGAAAAACTGTTGATTCCGTATCATTATTGCAAAAGCAGAAACATCCACCAATAAAAATAAAAAATTAAGAATACTTTATACGCTAATGGTCAAAACAATAAATAGTGATTATATATATTAATGGCATAATTTCTTTAAATCACTGAATAGTGACCTTCATATTTCTTATCACTCATGAAAGCTAAAGAAGCCTAACTTTAATATCCTGCAAATGGGATTTAAACCACCGGAATGGAATGGCTGGTGCTTTTTGTTTTGGCTCCTTACTAATCCAGCGTGGAGCCCACACTTAAGGGAGATGTTAAATGGAAGTTCTTGCCAGTCATTACCAAATTTGGGATTTTATTAAGTGATATGTCCTGTGCCAACCAGAGTATTTAGTAATTAGTTCCCTCACTTGCTTTCCTCCCTTTATTTTCTCTGAAGTCATGCAGAGCTGTTACACATTAAACCCCAGCTGTTCCCAATCTCCCTAAAGTGTGGAAGAGAGCTTTATATGAACCAGTTTCTTGAGGTAGTCTTTAAATCCATTGATATTTTAAAATCCACAAATTTTTTAAAAATCCATTTGCATTAAAATTCAGGGTAGAATTGTATCAATCACTATGGACACAGAAACACTGAAAACATCCTGCTTTAGAAATCTCCAATGTATAAATATGTAATCTGCTGCACACTGCTTGGGCTAATCCAGATTAAGAACCACTTATAAAGATCAGAAATCATCATTGTTCCAGGATAACTCAGTGCTGGTCCTGTCTCCAGTTCTACTGCTGAAGAGTAACTCTTGTTTTAGAAGCTCAATAATTAGTTTCACAACTGATGATGAAAAGTAGAGCATTATATTTTTCCTGGGGCTTTCATTAACATCTCTAGGTTCACTTCCCTCAAGACATGGAGCTCTTAACAGGAGATTAATTTTAGTTTTCCAATGGAGTTTTATTGTAAGAATATTTTGTTCTCTGACTTTCTTCGCTAAAGGGATTTAGATTAAAATGTGTCTAGATGTAGTCAACTGATGAAAAGATTTGTAATTTCCAGTAGATAGGAATATTTAACTATACCAAAAGAAATTGTATTATATTACAGATAACCCTGATGGAACACATTTCCAAACTAACGCAGAGTAAAACCACAGTAATGCAATTAAAATTACAGCAGTTGCTCTAGATTTAAATTATCAGGACAGATCACTGTTTGCGCCCATAACAGTGTCTCTTCTATAAAAATGGGATAAAAATATATATAGAAACGATAGATAGATAGATGGATAGATAGATAGACAGATAGATAGATAGATAGAAAGAAGTGCTGTAGGAACATTGATATTCAATCAATTAAAGGTCCATTTCACTGATATCCTCACTTCAGGGCTGGCCAAACTAAGTGAACATTCAAGGGTAGCAAAATATTTCTGTCCGGTTCTCGTAGCAATGATGTAGGACTTGTGACCATCCTCATCCAAACCAGGGAGATGGTTCTTGACATCCTTCAACAGTTTTTTTTTTTCTTTCTTTGATTTGTACAATTCTCTCTTGTACTGGAATTTTGACGTCCACAATCTCATGGCAGAAGGAGATCCAAAGCTTGAGAAGTGTGAAGAATCATCCTTCTATGATGGTTTTAACCAACCCCTTTTATTTTCCAGAGGAAAGAAGGCACATTAGGAGCCTCATCCTCAGGTGGAAGGAGAGCATTTTCGAGTAGCACTGAACCCTTGTTAAACAAAAGAATTAACAAAACCTCTCAATCCCGTGTGCTTTCCCTAGGATAGCTTCACAGGAAAGCTGCTGCCTGCAGGAAAAGTCCCATTGCTGCTTTTGGGCTCTGGCTTTACCAGGCGGAGCCCCTGCCCTGGCAGCAGGGACACAGCCCCTCTTTGGGGACAGAAAATAAATCTGATATTCTCTCCTTGAATAATGGCCTGGCAACTTTCTAAAGCAGAGAGACCCAGACATGCTTTGCATCAGAAGGAGAATATCAGAAATAATTGATGAGTCATTCTCCCAAGGTAATGAGGGAAAAGAAAGGAAAATAAAAGGGGTTTTTTGTCTTATATTTTACATTTAAAGCACATTTTGTTTTCCAAGGTAAACATACTACAGGTGAAACTTCACTGATAGGATGAATTTGCTTTGATACCTCACCTATATTCCTATATTACAGTCCAATCCTCTTACTAGATACTCCTTTTAGGGGTAGATCCAGAGCAAAGGTCACCAAAAACCCATTTTTATTTTTCATCCCTACTGAAATTTCCAGTTGTTTGTCTTCCTGCGCCTCAGGAGGGTCTCTGGAACATCTCAGAAGACAAAGCTCTTGGGAACACCTCTGGGCTGCTGCATTGCCCCTGACCCTGCTCCAGACTGGAGTTTTTAACACCTCTCTGCATCTCTAATTCCTAATCCTAATAATTAGTATCCATTAGTTAGCAGTGCTATGAGAGTCATGTAAAATCAAACATGACACAAACAGTAGAGGAAAGAGTCATATGATGCTTTGTTGGAATATCACCTTGGCTTAATTTTAAGGATCCGTTAAGAATATTTCTAATACCCTTTAAAAGAAAATATTTTAGTAGGCCAGACCTGACTCTTCAGGTGAAGATATTTTTTTCTTACCATGATCAGCTTTCTAAACTGTCTCTCAGCCACCTTAGAGTTTGATAAAAGACTTGTTTAAAGGGTTTTACCTGTGCAAACCGCAACCAGGTCAGCGCTTGACGGACACCGCGATGATTATGACAATGAGCAGCAGAACGGCCAAAGCGATGGAGAGCAGGCAGCACTTCATCTTCCTGGCTCGTAGCTGAGAGGAGAAAGACAAAGAAATGAATTCATGGAAATTAAACCCACAAAGAAATGTTGTTATTTTTCCATTGGAAGAACAGTTTGGAACAAGCCAATACCACCTAGAGAATTTCTCTATTTTTTTGGACTGACTTATCCTTCTGGATAATCCAGATCCCTCCTCCTTGATACAATTCCCTTTTCTCCACTATTTTATTCCTGCTTAAATCACTGTGTCACACTAAATTTCCAGGCTCTGCTTGGAGGGCTGAACTTGGGTAAGGCCACTCAGTTTGGTTTTGTTTTGGGCTGTCAGATCTGCATCTGGCTGCCAGGAGAAAACTGACCCCTGTAAGAGAAAGAGGGGACAGTTTTCCTTTCCCCTCTGCTGTGCAATGAAATTGATACAAGCACTAACATGGGCTGTTCACAGGGCAGGCAAATGTGTTTCCAGTGTCAACCACCCCGATCTCATTCACTCTCAGATATGGTAAAAGAGATTCTACAGTGTTTTAATTTTGATGTCTGTTTCTACTTCAACCTATCAGCCTTCCTGGTGACTTCCATGCACATAATGTTTTTTCCTCCTATCTAAAATCTTTGCAGATAATTCAATTCCCCTTCCTCCTTTTTAGATGGATTAGAAGAAGGGTTTTTCCATGATCCTGCAGTGTAAATAGTCCTGTTATCCAATACACACACGAAAAAGTAACTTAATTGGACATTTTCCTTGAGACCAGATCAACCACTCCTCCAGCCACCAGACTTGATAACATCATCCTGATGTGACAAACCAGTTGCTTTATTCCAGAATCCTTTACCTTCCTTACAGCTGAAGCAACACTCACGGGAGAGGTTATGTTAATATTACTGCTGTTATCCACTTTTCCTTCCTTTCCTCTCCCTAACTGCTGCAATCAGGTCTCCCAGTCTGCCTTGGATCCGTCTCTAACTGGTTTTCACCACTCTCACTTGCATTGCACTTCCCACAGAGCCGTTGTTCCCCAGCTGTTCTGTTCTATGGATGTTTTGGTCTCTTATACCACAAAAGGAGACTCATCTCTTCCATTGATGCTCCAAATCCAGTGTTCCACTCCCTCTCAGTGCCCAAACAAGCTGGAGAAGCACTTCCAGCAGGGAACTGTGATGCATGACCTGTCTTTTCCTCCAGAATCAACCACCAATCAAACTGGTGCTTTTATCAAAGTGTAGATTTCCAGATTATTTTTTTTTTCACCTTAAAATGCTGTACTGTCCTGCCTCCCTAGCAGATAAT
This sequence comes from Pachycephala philippinensis, assembly GCA_013397055.1. NCBI lineage: Eukaryota > Metazoa > Chordata > Aves > Passeriformes > Pachycephala > Pachycephala philippinensis. The sequence goes on along the minus strand of VWZT01010889.1, from coordinate 209,640 downwards.
CAGTGAATCATCGTGGCTCTCCATCAGCTTTTCAATCACTCAAACAGATCGGTTTTCTTTGGTTTGGAAATAAAAAAAAAAAGGTGTTTTAAATATATCATTCCATGTGCACACGTGAAGAAGCATCTCCTTGTCAGACATGCTAGCAGGGAGTGTGTGAGGGGATACTATTCCACTTCCCAAAAACCCTACTTTGGGGCACAGATTTGTTCATGATTTTCCATCAGTTCACTGTGACTCTTGGGGGAGAATACAGGTGAACAAAGCCTCACAGAAATTATTGTGAGTGTGGTGAGGCCCTGGCACAGGGTGCCCAGAGAAGCTGTGGCTGCCCCATCCCTGGAAGTGTCCAAGGCCAGGTTGGAAGGTGCTCGGAGCAACCTGGGATAGTACAAGGTGTCCCTGCCTATGGCAGGGGGTGGAATGAGATGATCTTTAAGGTCCCTTCCAACCTAAAACATTCTGTGATTCTCTTTAACGTTTTTTTTCCCCCCCTCATAAAAGGATGTTTCTTGGTAGCAGATCTTCACCTGACACTTTAATTTCTTCAGGAGTAACTGCAGTGCATCCTGAAAGCTCAGCCCATGAGACAAGACTTGCTACTGCTTCCCCTTTAATTTTAACCTTCATTAATTCCAAGTCAAACCAGGAAACCTCTGCTTGAAACTGCAGACTTTCAAAGGCACTTGGATGTCCTTGTCCACTTGTAAAACATCAGAGCCCGTGTTTGGTCAGCAGAGGATGCTAATGGGTCGCTTAGCTTCAAGCAGCATTCTCAAATAGTCCTAATAAGAGCTTCAAAGACTGCACAGTTATCACTTCACATGGCTTTTCCATCATTCCCTTTGCAGAGAGATTCCCTTCTTTTCCCCTTTCTAGCATTACAAAGTCCCAGTCGCTCTTATTTTGCATTTGCAGAATCTCTTCTCCCTTCCCTTTTTCCTTGCTTTTAACCAACTAAACCATAAACAGACTGAGACTGATCAGAGGGCAGGAGGGATGCAGCTCAGCCTGAATCCTGGGATTTGGTTCACATTTTATGAGCTTGTCCTGGCTGGCAAGTCCAGGTAATGATTCCTGCTCTTTAAAATATCTCCTAGCAGATTTAGTATAGCTGTCCTTCACAGCCACATAACCTGTGGCAGGATTCTCCTGTTTATTCCTAGTTTTCTTGTGGGTTTTTTTTTTTTTTTTTTTTTTTATTTCAATAAGGAAAATGTTCAATTCTTTGAGTTGCTTTAGTCTCCAGCCATAAATTTGTACATTTGAAAGAATCCCTTCAATGAGACTTCGCACAAGGGTTGGACTCGATCTTGGAGGTCTTTTCCAACCTTAATATTCTATGATTTTATGACACGTCATGGAGCTCACCAAACCTGTCCCATGGAGAGGACCAGGCTGAATTTTTGTGAGCTCCTGGGACCCTTTCCCTGCCTTTATCAGAGGAGAAAGATACAAGCACAGAGGGTGTTGAACAGATTCTCTTCCCCAGACAGAATCTGCAGACTGTGGTATGGGCACCCTCACCTGAACATTACATAAATATACACTAACAAACAACATAAATAATAATATTACATCTAACTAACTGCTTATTATCCCCAGTTTAGGTTAACAGAATCTGATTGTCAAACTGAGATTATAAATGGTGTCTTAATGCCCCTCTGCCATTCTTGAGGGAAATTGAGAGACAAAAATAAACACATCCCTTTTAATTAATTTTTCAACAAGTTTTTTAAATAACCCTAAGGTAACATCACACATTGGAAGCACAGCAACCTCAGAAATGTAAGCACTGAGCAGTTAAGAAATTCCAGAGCTTGTGTTTTCCATGTATGAACATACAGGGAGCAATCTTCCCCCTCCCTCTAAAGTAGGATTTCTGCCTTATTCAGTAAGGGAATAATTATTATGCTGTGCACATTATACATGTTTAGAAATTTTACTTATCTACTCAAGTTTTCTTAGGACATCTATCTAAAGTCATGTTCACACGAGACCACGCAAAGCTTTCACTTAATTTAAAGATCCTGATTTTTTTCATGGGGTTTCCATGACAGCAGAATCATATAATTAATACTTTCCATCCCAAACATCAATGCAATGATTGGGTTATATCTATTTTAAGTGGAGGAAGTAGAGACACATTCCATGGGTGACAGTACAGCTGATCTCAAGAGAGTTGCAGTTTTCCCAAGGAATAATAAAAAAGAATAAACAGCAAATGTGATTCATGATGCCACCCCTTGATTCAAAATTAATTTACACTTGAATGGAGATGGAAAATTGTTTCCAAACCTGTAACAGGATTTTTCACCAGGACAAGTTCCTTACTGCCCTGAGACAGACACTACGAGGTTTCTGCCACAATTTTAGTAGTCTGAGAATAACAGAACCACAGCCTCAGAAAAGTTGAGGAAAAATTAAGAAAAAAAAAAACCAACAGAACAACCCACAAAAAGCCAAACCACATGTAAAATGAATCATTTATGTTACAGCATAACTCTTCAGGGCGCTTTGCATTTTTGCAGCATTTCCCACACATCCAACTAATACGCAGTTGATTTCACTCCTTTCTCCCAGCTCTTTCTCCCCTCAGCTGCTGAGGATCCTTCTCTCACACTGTGCATTATTCCCATTCCCTATCCTCCTTGACTTTCCTGGAAGCTCTGAGGCAATGTGACCTCCTCTCAGTTCCTGGAACTACACCCACGATTGCTCACAGGAGCAATTTTAAGACCATTTTGCCCAGAATCTTCCACCTGCACTTGGAGTTAGGTGTTCGCAGACAAAACATACCCAGGAGCACTGGCACAGCAAATGGAGCAACAGCTGAAGGGCACTCTTGGTACAAACTGAATTTGGAGAGTATTCACCTCAACTTCAAAAAGTATCCAGAAAACCTGAGGGAATAACTGTTTTGTTGTTTTTTTGCCCAGAGACCTGGAGGTTTTGCCACACACTCCTGGAGGTCACAAAAATCCGTGGCTGCTTTCTCCCTTTTGTCCTGTTAAATAAAACTGTCCACATACAGGAGCTGCTGGAATTTAACAAAACCTCCCAAAAAATATGTTCCTCCCAGGGAAACATGCATCCTGGAACTCCAGTTTGGAAAACACTGACTCCCTTTAACTATCTCTTAAAATGAATGTTTAAACAGAGATAGAGAAATCAATGCAACAAACAATTTCAGACTGAATTTGGGAAAAGTTCAAAGCTACAAGATTATCTTCTGCTGGAAAATGTATGAGAAATAATTATAAGCCCACTATCTGATTTCATTTTAATTATCTTAGCTTATTCTAAACCTTGAATGCTATGCTGCAGCACTACTCTGGTTTTATAGCTCTGTCCCAACCTGTTGTAAGTCCATTTCCCATAACACCTCGAATTTGTTGATTAAATTGGAGCTAATCTATTTTCATTGTACACATTTTCCCAAGACGAAAAGAATGCAACGTGGGACCAAAAAAATTCTAACCCTGTAGCAAGATGTAATGGCTTTTTACAGTTATTTTTTCTGGACTCTCAGAGTCAGTAAAATAAGTAAAGATATATTTTAATCCTGACAGAAGCTCTTTAAACACACATGTGAAATAGGAGTAAAAAGCAGGGAGGGAATGAGCAAGGCTATTTAGGGACACAGCTGAGAAACGCTTTATATTGACAGGCAAACTGGATGTGACTGAGCCTGGAAGAAAACTTTCCCTCATTGTTTCACAAAATTAAGCTGCAAGTCATATTTTACAGCCCAGAAGGTATTTATTTCTTGGGGGTGAAATGTTGAAAGACATTTTAATTAAGTCACAACAGATAGTTAAGTAATTAAAGCCCATTAAAGCCCATTACGGCCCCAGGTTGAAAAAAGCAAGTTTCATCTTGGAAATTCCTAAGCAAACACATTAACAAGGACACCAAAA